>CAUYQU010038669.1:0-25360 GCA_963574635.1 Cheracebus regulus
AGACTTAAGAAATATTTACAGAACTCTCCTCCCACAAATCCACAAAACATACATTTTTCTCAGTATCACATTATACCTATTTTAAAAGTGACCACATAACTGGAAGTAAATCACTCCCCAGCAATTGCATAGCATTTCACAAGTTTAAATAAAATATTGGTTGGCTGCTTATTTTTTTTCATCCCCTATTCCTTCCTGTCTCCATTGTTAAACACAATTATTGGCATAAAAGAGGGTTTTAATATCCATTTTTAGACTGTATTCTAGCCTGGGTAATAAAACAAGAATCCCATTCTCTTTCCCTCTTTCTCTTCCTCTTTCTTTCTCTCTTTCATTCTTTTTTTTCTCTCTTTTGCAGTTTCTTTCTTTCTCCTTTTCTCTCTTTTTCTAAAATCTCTTCCTCTTTCTTTCTCTTTCATTCTTTTTTTTTCTTTCTTTTTCTGTTTCTTTCTTTCTCCTTTTCTCTCTTTTTCTAAAATCTCTTCCTCTTTCTCTCTTTCATTTTTATTCTAAAAAAAAAAAAGGGTCTACCATGTAATGTCATTTCTTCTGGGGATGACATTCCCTCTACCATCTTAGTACTCACAACAATCCTGTGGAGTAGATAATATTATCTTTATTTTACAGAGGAGGGAAGCAAAATTCAGAGAGGTTCAAGGTAGTACAGCACCTGCTCTTCCCATTGCCCGGTGGAGCACTACTCAGTCATACTGGACACAAAGGGGTTGGTCTACAGGGAGAGTACCAGGAAGCATGAGGAGCCTACACTTCTACGGAGAGTCAAGATGCCTTCACAAAGATGCCTAATGGGGCAAGGTCATGAATGCCAAGTGCTCTAGTGTTTTGGAGGTGGATGAGATCCCTGCAGATGAGGCACCAGGAACATCTTCAAGGTGGAGGCAGGTTTGAGTCGGGCCTCAAAGGATGAAATGATTCAGGTAATCAGCAAAACAAAGCAAGAGAAAGGGAGAGATAACCACAAAGGCAGAGAGGTGGGAGTGAGTAAGGGAGACTGAGTGAGTGGTCCCTGGAACAGAAGGTGTGCACACGGAGGTGGGAAGGGAGGTTGGCACACGGAACATGGAGGGTTTTCAGTGTCACGTTCAGGGCTTTGGGCTTATTCTTGAGACCTGGGTTTCCCAAAGGGAGCTCTGCCCCTGGGGAGAGCCTCAGAGGAAAGAATAAAACAGGATTCCCTGTACACCACCCCTTTCCTGGTGAATTACAATGCACATTAGCTTGTTATGCGCTCTGGGCAGTACCACCGAAAAGAGAGGCACACAAGGTATTTATTTTTTTAACTTTCCACTGGGAAATTTCCAATTAAATAAGGTTAAAAAAATCGAACCTAACAGAGGAGCAATAGAAACCCTCCCCTCCCAGGCTGGAAGGCAGTTTGGTCACTCCTGGGGTTTCTCTTCCTGAGAAGAAATCATGTGCCTGAGGCGGGGATGGCTGCAGATACTTCCTCCCAGCAGGCCCTTTCCTGGCTTTCTTTGTCCTCTCAGTTTCCAGAGTTTTGAGGCTCATAAAGCTCTTTATTATATATAACTCACATGACCCTGAGATGGGGTGGTCATCCCCATTGTAGAGATGAGGAAACCGAGTCTGAGAATTGAAGCACCCTCCCAAGATCCCACAGCCAGGTGGGAGCAGAGCCAGCATGGGCACCCAGGGACACCATCTCCCCGTGTGGGGTTCTCCCTCATGCTCTGCTGGCTGACTCCTCCCCTGTCCTTTCTGGGGTGGCCAGACTTCCACTCCACTTTGAAAAGCAATGGATGTAGATTGGCTTTATTTGTAGGGGTGAGAGTGCACTTGGGAAGGAAGATCTGGTTCCATGATTGGGGGCAATATGAACACAGGCTAATAACTCAAGAGTTACACGAGGAAGTGGGGGGAGGTCTAAGGAAGTGATGTACTTAGTTTTTGAGTGCTTGCTATGATCTCTACCCTCAGGAACACATTCCAATCTTTGGGCAGTGAGAGGGAGGCACTGTGTCTGGATTTCTTGGGTGCAGTAATGGTAGGTTTTCATTTACTATTTTGATGACAGTTTTGCAGGGTTTAAACTTTCACAATTTAAGTGATATGTGTTTCCCAGGTAATGCAGTTGATTTCATGTCTATGGTGGACACTAATGTCTCACCCCATCTCCCTTCAAGAAAAGACAGATCTATTGCCCTCTGCTGTCAGCAGAGGTCCCTGACACCAGCTCCTTCAGGGACTGCTTAGGCTAGAGAGAGGAGCTCCACCTAAGATCTTGTCCCTTCCAGAGACAGCCCACGTCCACTCTTGACCCATGTGGAGTTAGAGAGGCCTGGCACCTGGGCCCGACTTGGGGTAACTCTGAGGGGCCACAGAGCTCTGAGCTCCTGTGGGTTTGGCAAGATTTCCTGTTGGGTTTGCCAAATCACGGTGACTTCTCCCCACTCTGCTTGTCCTGTTTCCTTCCCCTCTGGTCCCAGAGGTGCTCCTTCGTGAACATCCTACAGACTGAAGTCTATCTCAGGGTCCGCTTCCTGGGAACTAGGGTAACTAGGCATCCCAGTTTGCCTGAGATGTGGGACCAAGACAGTTCTGAGCAACTAGGATCCTACAGCAAACCCAACCTCAGACAATGTACTTCTGCTTATTATTGTTATATTTTGAGAGACAGGGTCTCACTATGTTGCCCAGGCTTGGGTGCAGTGGCTATTCACAGGTGTGATCATAGTTTACTGCAGACTCAAACTCCTGTGCTCAAGAATCCTCCTGCCTCAGCTTGTCAAGTAGCTGGAACTATAGACATGTGCCACCATGCCATGCTGTGTCTATATATTCTAATACTTCCACGCCAACAACTTATTTTATTCTTTAAAAAGTTGGTAGAGGGGCTTTCTATTCTATAAAAAGGTGGTGGAGAAGCATTTGCCATATCCTCCTAATGCTCCCCAACAATATCATGGCAATCTTGGGGAGATGGGTTTTATGGCTATTGTCTCCCCAGTCTTGGTGAAGCAGGTATTAGCCCTAGGAAATTAGGGCTCAGAGAAGTTAAGAAACTTTCCCCAGGCCACACAGCACAGTAGTCATGCAGGAATGAAACGTAGGCCTACTGAGTCCCATGCCTGTGCTCTATCCACCAGGCCTCTTTGGTTTTAAGACACGCACCTTGGCTGTATGTTCCAAACACAGCTGTAGGTAACTAAGGAGGCAGAGACGAGCACTTACTGAATCCCAAATATGCTTGGAGCTTTTTGCAAAATGAAATCACACTCTATTTACTGCCCACCTTCCCGTGTAGGCCTAGTTTTAAGCATCTGAACTTTCTGCTAATTACTGTCACATTAATTAAAAAATAAATCCTTTCTAATTTCGTAACAGGTGCTTTGTGAGGCTGGAAGAGGAGCTGAAACTTGTGTGTAATTATTGTGTGGTGTATTTGCATTTCTAATTGCGTCGGGGGACACCCAGGGCCAAGCTGTCAGTCTCCGGGCCGTCTTTCACCTGCGCCGCGGCGCTGAGCTGTTGGCGGCGGCGGCGGCGTCTTTTCTGCAAGCAGCACCTGTGAGAGCGGCGGCTCCAGCTGGAGCCCCAAGACTTCCAGTCAACGCAGAGAGCCACAGGCCCTGTGCTGCATGGATTTGCTATGAGGAGCCTGTAACGCATCGAGGAGCCCGGCGCCCGACCCGCACCCGGCATTGGCTGGGTGCTCAGTAAATGCTGGCTGACCACGGCCGAATGAATCCTTACCTCACTTATCTGACCCAAGCACCGGACAGGCGCACTGTGGGCTGGCAGCACGGGTTCCTGATGCAAGGACTCTTGGATTTGCGCCACAGGTGTCTGTGCATCCATCTGGAAACTGAGCGTCTGTGCACGGAATCCATTTCCTCCTCTAACTTCTGAATTGCTTTAGATGCTTTTGACTTCTGAATCCCCTTAGATGCATGCTGTCATTTGTCAGGAACATGCTAACATGGATGATGAAGGCTTCTTTGGCCATTTCTGCCTCCACCAGACTTTTTCTTTTCTTCTCTCTTTCTCTCTCCCTTCCTTCCTTCCTCCCTCCCTCCCTTCCTTCCTTCTTTCCTTCCTTCCCTCCCTCCCTCCTTTCTCTTTCTTTCTTTTCTTTCTGTTCCTTTCTTTCTTCCTTCCTTCCTCCCTTCCTTCTTTCATTCCTTCCCCCCTTCCTTTCCTTCCTTCCCTCCCTCCCTCCCTTTCTCTTTTTCTTTCTGTTCCTCTTTCTTCCTTCCTTCTTTTCTTTCTTTCTTCTTTCTTTCTTTCTTTCTTCTTTCTTTCTTTTTCTTTCTTTTTTCCTTTCTTTTTTCTTTTTATTTTCTCGATGTCTAGCTCTGTTGCCAAACTGGAGTGCAGTGGTGTCATCTTGGCACATTGTAAAAAACCTCAGCCTCCCAAGTTCAAGCGATTCTCCTGCCTCCCTGAGTAGCTGGGATTACAGGCCCATGCCAGCACACCCAGCTAATTTTTGTATTCTTAGTAGAGACGGGGTTTCACTGTGTTGGCCAGGCTGGTCTCCAATTTCTGACCTCCAGTGATCTGCCCACTTTGGCCTTCCAAAGTGCTGGTTACAGGTGTGAGCCACCGTGCCTGGTCCTCCACAAACCTTTCTGTAAAGGAGTTAATGAGCTACAAAATACTACATGAGTGCATTGTAATCACTTTTTACTTAAGGCCCCAATTTAATGTGGTGGAAGGATTACAGGCTTTGAGGTCAGACCTACCACGGTTTGAATTCTGGCTCTACCACTTAGCAGCTGAGAGACTAGAGAAGTCACTTAACCTCTCTGGGCTGCACATAGCTTTTTAAATCCATAAAATGGACAAAATCGTAACTTGGTTCTGAGTTTTTCAAACTTAGATTCACATCAGAACTACCTAGGGAGCTCTTAAAAATGATCAGTGCTGGCCGGACGCAGTGGCTCATGTCTGTAATCCCAGCACTTTGGGAGGCTGAGGCAGGCGGATCATGAGGTCAAGAGTTTGAGACCAGCCTGGCCAACATGGTGAAGCACTATCTATACTAAAAATACAAAAATTAGCTGGGTGTGGTGGCCTGTGTCTATAATCCCAGCTACTTAGGAGGCTGAGGCAGGAGAACTGCTTGAACCCAGGAGGTGGAGGCTGCAGTGAGCCAAGATCGTATCATTGCACTCTGGCACTCTAGCCTGGGCGACAGAGCGAGATTCCGTCTCAAGAAAAAAAAAAAAAAAAAAAGTAGTGCTTGGGTTAGGCTGCACCCAGAGCTGATTAAATCAGACTGGGGAGATGGGAGGAAAGGAAGATTGAACATCAGATTTTATTACTTTTTATTGTTTTGAGACAGAGTTTCGCTCTTGCTGCCCAGGCTGGAGTGCAATGGTGCAATCTCAGCTCACTGCAACCTCCACCTTCCGGGTTCAAGTGATTCTCCTGCCTTAGCCTCCCAAGTAACTGGGATTACAGGCGTGCACCACCATGCTCAGATAATTTTGTATTTTTAGTAGAGACAAGGTTTCTCCATGTTGGTCAGGCTGGTCTCAAGCTCCTGACCTCAGGTGATCCACCCGCCTCGGCCTCCCAAAGTGCTGAGATTACAGTTGTGAGCCACCACGCCCAGCCTGGACATCGTGTTTTAAAAAAGCTACTCAGGTGATTTTGTTATGTAGTCAGGGCTGGGAACCACTGCCTGAGCCTCTTGAGATTCTGAGACAATGTTAGGTTCAACCCTTTTCTTCCTTTGCCTTGGGAAATGTAGCCTGACTATGGAGGTTCTGGGAGCAGCTGGATTCCCAGGCAGCTTATTGAGGCTGATATTGAAGAGGGCAGGATGGGGACCCAGGGACTGCACCTAGCTCATGAGCTGGGGTATGGTCAAGGCCAAAAAGAGTCCCCAGTACTCCCTCAGTTTCCCTCTCCCTGGCCAGTGAAATGAGGGTTCATTACCTTGTTTGTCCAACTCTAGACACCCCCAGGGAAATCAACCAATCAGGGCTTCTGACAAAATGAAGGCCAAGAGTGATGTCATTGAGGAAATGACACTAAGTTTGATTTCAGACCAGCCTTACATCCCTTCTCGCTTTGATCTCTTCAGAACCCTGTAGGCTAGGCAACATGATGCCCATTTTACAGATAAATACACGGAGGCCCCTTGAGGTTAAGTAACTACGTATCCTTTAAGTATGAGAGCCACAAACCAAACCCAGTCTGTCTAATTCCAAAACTCTTCATCTCCCTCCTTGTACATGTGGCCTTCCTTATATCAGTAAATAACTTACTATAAGTAAACTACATCCTTACAGTTTCTCAGGTCAGACATCCTGGAGTCACCTTTGACTCCTCTCTTTCCCTTACATCCTATGTGTAACCCATTGGGAAAGCCCACTGGATCTATCTGTATGAAAAATCAAGAACTGTAAGAAGGTTGCCACCTCCTGCTCCCACCTTGGTCTGAGCACTCCCATCTCTCACCTGAAATAATGATGGGTCTCACCACCTCTGCACTTACACATACTAGTACAGCAGTGGAGTGCTGATAAAATGTTTCCTGACCCTGCCCTGCTGTGGCTTCCATCCTACTCTAAGTCAAAGCCACGTCCTCACCATGGCCTGTACTGCCCTGCACAAAGGAGCCTTTCTGAGCTCATCGCTTACCACTGCTCCCTAGGGGCTCACACTGCTTTCCTGAAAGCTCTTCAGTTACAGGCTTCTGCTCTTGCTGTTCCCGCCTCCTGGAATGTTCCTCCCCCAGCGTTGACATGGCTTTCTCCGCTCCCATCCTCATGGTTTTCAGGGAGACTCAATGTCACCTGTTTAAAATGGAAATGAACCCACCAGCACACCCTATCCTCCTCTCCTGTTTTATTTTTCTCCATAGTGCTCATCACCATATGGTATCCTACCAGTATAACCCTACTGATTTGTTTATTGTCTGTCTTCCATGATTAGATCTTCATCTGTTTGGCTCACTGCTCCATCCCAGGTGCCTTGAACAATGCCTAGTGCATAGGAGGTGTTCAGTAACTACTTGAATGAATGAATGAATGAATGAGTGAATCCTGCCACCCCCTTGAGAAAAAGGTGAGATGATCTCTAAGCAGCAGCTAGTGAAAATACTTGGGAGACAAGGTTGGGGAGAGGTGATCCCAGCGGGCTGCTGCATTTCCCCTACTGATCCAGGGGATGAATGGAGGGATGGCTCAGGAGGCCTCTGGAGTATTAACTGCTGGGCTCTGGTCTGTGGATCACTGTGAATGTCGAGGATCTCCAGGTGGGCTCTGAACTAATCCAATAATGCAAATCCTCTGTTTTTTTAGGAGAGTGACCAGCACAGCCAAAGAATTTTTACCTGTTACCAAACCTACTTCTCAGCGACCTATAAAACACAGGCTCTGAAGCCAGATTGAGTTCAAGACCCAATTTTACTACTTATCAACGACGTGACTTTGGGTAAGCCATTCAATCTCTCTGTTCCACCTTTGTAAAATGAAGACAATCCTTATACCTATTTATAGCATCATGAAGATTCCATGAGACGATGCCTACAGAGAGCTTAGTACAGGGACAGGCACGGGTTAGCATTCAATAAAGGTCAGCTCTTGTAATTAAGTGAGGTGTAGAGAGTTACTAAACATCGATATTCACAAATGAAATTTGTGTGCTGCTGAAGTTTACTGAAGGCTTTAATTTGGCATTCTAGCACAAAAGTCTGCATGCTGAGCAATCCAGGCGGTACTGCCATGCCGCCACCACACCTGAGCCCAGCTGAGAGTTCGAGTCAGTGACTGGGCATGTGCGGGGTCACCAGCGAGAGTGTCAGCAGTGTTGTCTTGAGTTGCTGCTGCTTTCCATCTGCCACCGTTCTTGCTTTTTAATGATAAATTGCCATTAGCTTAGTTTCATCATTACCCACTTAGTTTGTTGTGGCTTGTTTGCTTAACAACAGTAATTTGGGCTTATTAGTTTTCAATGGTTGGGTTTTAAGGCATGTAAAGATTAAAGTATAATCTTCAACTGTGCATCATCTATCTCCCTTCCTAAGGCAAATCTTTCTCTGGTGCTTCCCCGAAATCGTCTGCCTCTAACACTTTCATGTTATCTCTGAGTTCTTTTTTTGCTAAAAAAAAAAAATGGGGACAGATGAGCAGGAGGCTGTGAGTGATTTTACTCTGCTGAAGCAGGCTGTGGTCAAAGAGGATGAGAGACACTGTTCTAGATCAATCTCCCCTCTTGCTTCCGTTTTATTGATGGGAAAACTGAGGCTTTGAGAGGTAAAGGATCAGAGTTCATTCACAGTCGCTAAAAGCTAGTCCTCCAAGTTACCTGGCCTGGGCTTTTTCCACTAGCCACATGACCTTTGAAACATGACCTGCTTAGGCCAGTTCCCTTTCTCCATGGAGGACTTTGGGTCCTAATGAAGGTGCCTTGAAATTGCCCACTCTTGGGTTAGGGTCTCCTCCTGGATCTTCCAATCTGGGGCTGGTTTGAAGTAGATTTATGTGGTGCAGAAGAATTATGGCTCTAGAGTCAGACTACTTTATTGAACTGCGTGATTTGGATGAGTTACTTAATCTCCCTGTGCCTCAATTTCCTCAACTGTAAAATGAGGACAGTGATAGCACCAACCTCCTATATCTGGAAGAATTTGGTAAGACAGTTCATGTAGCATGCACAATGCCTGACACATAGAAAATGCTCAGTGAAAGGCTGGGTGCAGTGGCTCATGCCTGTAATCCCAACACTTTGTGGGGCTGAGGTAGGAGGATTGCTTGAGCTCAGAAGTTTGAGACTAGTCTGGGCAACATGGAGAAACTCCATCTCTACAAAAAAAAAAAAAAAAAAAAAGATGGGCATGGTGGTGCACACCTCTAATCCCAGCCACTTGGGAGGCTAAGGTTGGAGGATTGCTTGAGCCCAGCGGGTAGAGGCTGCAGTGAGCCAAGATCACACCACTGCACTCCAGCCTAGCGACAGAGAGAGACCCTGTCTCAGAAGAAAAAAGAAAAACAAAAAAAGAAAAGAAAAGAAAAAACAAGAAAAAGAAAATTCCTAGTGAATAATGATTATTGTTAATATTTTTAGGTCCAGAGCTAATGTCCCACTCCCTGAGCTTCTCAGGGGATTATTATTCCCATTTAATAAATAGGAAAATGGAATCTCAGAGTTGTAGAGACTCTGAACTCAAGACTTGTGGCTACACAGCCAGAGTCCTTCCATTGCCAGCACCACCTTCAGGGCTAACCTCAGTGTCTCTGTGCCTAGGTTCTGCCTTGACACTCTTCCTCTTCATTGGTGCTCCACCGTGTAGTCAGGCAGTCCAAAGCAGCTTTCTACACATTTCTAGGCTACCTGGAGATCATCCTCTCTTTGTTCTGCATGGGCAGAGCCTCTCTTCCATTCCATTGCAAATGGCTTGACAGCAGAGACTGCTATTTCTTCAAAACACATCTGAGAGAGGGTGGCACAGAGCGGGAATGCCCCTCTGATGGGTCCGCCTGCCTGGCTGATGGGAAGATGGCTGGGATGGGGTTTGGGTGGGGAGGCACTGACAGGTTCCAAACAGACTGCAAGCTTCCCTGCGGCCTGTGAGCTCTGAGTGCTGCTCATGCGTGGGGAGAGGCCCTGGGGCATTTCTGATGCCTGGTCCTCCACCTCAGCCCTTGCACCTCTGAGTCGTTCTGCAAGTGTGCTTCCGGTAGACAACTGGGGCAGAGACAGAAAACACCTCCTTTGAAACTGAAGTTAATAAATTCAACATAAAGGAGGTGAGATTAAGCCATCAGCAGCAGAGATCTGGTCTAAGAAACAGCTTGGAGCTGGGTTGTTGCAGCATTGAAGGGGTTTCCTAAATGTCCACACCAGCTTGAAATATAATCACCATTAGAGAATTAGTAGCAGCTACTGTTTTGCTTTTCTTTTTCTTTTCTTCTTCTTTTTTTTTTTTTTGTGATGGAGTCTTGCTCTGTCACCAGGCTGGAGCACAGTGGCACAGTCTCGGCTCACAGCAACCTCTGCCTCCCGGGTTCAAGTGATTCTTCCGCCTCAGCCTCCCAAGTAGCTGGGACCACAGGCGGGTGCCAAACGCCAGGCTAATTTTTGTATTTTTAGTAGAGATGGGGTTTCACCATGTTGGCCAAGATGGTCTTGAACTCCTGACCTCGTGATCCACCCGCCTTGGCCTCCCAAAGTGCTGGGATTACAGGGGTAAGCCACTGTGCCCAGCACATCTACTGTTATAATAGAAGAAAAAGGCCTGCTTCAGGGTGAAGGAATCAGGAGTTGGCTGTCTCCTGTGTTGAGAAAGGGTGGGGAAGCTAGCTGACATGCACACCTTAGTCTTTCCTGCTGGAGTGAGAAAGAGGACTAAGGTTTATAGAGCACTTACTGTGTGCCAGGCAGTGTGTTAAGGAGCTTGTCTTCCTTTATATACTTCAGCCACACTAACCTTCTTTTCCTCTCAAACCTGACTTGTTCCCACCACAGGGCCTTTGCATGTGCTGCTCTTCCTGTTTCTTCTCCCTGCCCTTTGCATGTATGTCTGCTTAATACCACTCAGGCTTTAGCTCAAAGTTTGTCTTCTCTGAAAGGCCTTCTCTAACCTTAGTTAAATCCATATCTCCACCCTGCCCCACCATCACGCTCTTCCACATCACTGCATTTTATCTTCTTTAATGCACTTCTCCATACTCAAATTTTTTATTTATTTGCTTGCTAATTTTCTGCTTCCCACCACTACAGTGTAAACTCTTTGAGGGTTGGAATTCTTTCAGCTTTGTTCACAAAAATATACTCAAAGCCTAGAAGAGTGCCTGCTACATAGTATGTGTTCAACAAATATCTTTTACCATCTGGTGGCTGAGGTCTTTCTCCATGGCATTTTATGCAGACCTCACCAGGATCCCAGGAGGTGGTATAATGATTCCATTCTGCACATAGGATCAGGGAGCATGAGGGACTTTCTTAGTGAGTAAGTCGTAGAGCCAGGATTTGACCTAGGATTTTTTTTTTTTGTAACTTCAAAAACTGTATGTCTAAGTACACCACACTGCTTCCCCCAGGGGAGAGCTAGGGACCTGAGATCAGCATAAGGTAACGAATGACACTAGCCGTTAGTATCACCAAGATCCCTTCGGCCCCCATCAAGTAACCATCTGGTCTTGGGCTGGCTTTCTAAGGACATCTTGTGGAAAGAAGAAGGTGCTAACCACCTGATGTGTGACCCTTTCATGCTGCCTAGCAGTCACCTCTTCCAAGGAAAGCTAATCACTGGGCATTCTATTTATCCTCCAGTCTTCTGTGAGGCCTTGGTTAATATGAGCCTCCACCCCATGCATGCCCCTTGGAGGCTGTGACTCCTGGGGATACAGATACAATGAGCTCCTGATCAGGCACATCTGAGAAGCAAATTCTGTGGCCACCCCATGAAGGGTGAATAAGGCATGCTCAGATGACACTGGTTTCAGTGCTTTGGGCGGAAAAGCATCACCACACAAATCTCCTTGCAGGGAACATCACTCCCTCCTCAGAAGGGTGGCCCATTTCTTTCAAGTGATATCGGACAAGGCAAAATTCCTAAACAAGCAACGAATATGGATGTTGTCTGGAAGTCAGCTGTTGTAATGGCTTGCCTGGATTCATGCCCCTCACTCCGGTCTACAACTGAGCCCTGGTTTCACCCCACTCCCAGCTGTAGGCTGAGCCCTGGTCCCAGCTCCAGACTGCGTCTGCCGTCCTCCAGCCACTTCTCCTCAGGGCCAGTTCAGACTTGACGCTCCAGCTCTAGTTATTGGGTGAACTGTCTCACACCTGGACTTGGCTCACTACTGAATGTCAATTCCAGTGACTGGGAATGATTTCATAAATTAATTGCTATTTTTGTGGGTATCTAAAGGTGAGTGGAGTAGGTGTGGGGCTCCTGTTTTCCCTGCTTCCCGGTAGCAGCTCACTGGAGGGCAGCTTCTGTGGGTGAGTCTGAGGTTCGTCTGGAGACACACCTGAGGCTCACTCCTTCATCTTTCTCAGCAATTTTGTAAGCACCAAATTTCCTTTTATGAATCCCTTTTACACCTAAAGTGACCATGGCGCTTTCTCTTTCCTGCACTGAACTCTGAGCGTCTACACTGTGCCTGGTTTTGGGCTACGCTTTTGGGACAGATCAGCAAATCAGACACAGCCCTGTTCCCAGGGTGCTCATTCTGGTGGGGTGGGAGCAGGGAGGGGCATGAGAACTTGCAGGGGACCACTAGATAGACTTGTGGGGGGAAGCCCCAAGTCTGCAGATCACGGAGAGGTTATCTGAGTGTCAGAGAGGCTTCCCTGGGCTGTCTCCAAGACAAGGAGCAGTTTTCAAGGCAAAGAAACAGCAGCATTACCTTCTAGGTGGAGAGTAATCATACTCAAAGTACCCTTAACTCTGGTTAAGTACTCAACTCTTAACTTCCTCCAGCCACTTACCCAATTCCTCTCGGCCCAAACCTCAGGCAGGAATGGAGTTGGCACTGGAGGGGTAGAGAGCTCACTCACTCCCTGACCTGCCTCTCTGTGGGCCTACAGCACTCCACACTGACGTCTCGGCATCTGCAGCTGCCCCTGCCTGCACCCTTCTGTGCTACCTCTGCTTGCCTCTCACGAGGCTGACGCCTTACCCGATGCCATCCACCCACCGGAGCTGACCTTCATTAGACACTCACGTGTGCCAGACATATGACGCCAAGTGATTTCCAGACACACTATCACATTCACTCATCCATTCAACAAGTGTTTATTGTACACCTATTAGATCCTGGGTACTATTCTAGCTCTAGGAGATACAGAATTAAACAAAACAGATGCAAGAATGTGGATCTCACATCCTAGCGAGGTAGACAACCAGCAAGGAAACAAGTCCAATATGACATGTAATATATCTGATGATGTTAAGTGCTGTGGGGAAAAGTGCCAAGAGAGGGACAGGGGACCAGGAAATGCCAGGACCTGTGGCAATGTTAAACAGATGGTTGGGGAGGTCTCACTGAGATGGTGGCATTCGAGTAAAGATCTAAAGGGAGTGAAGGAGCGTCCATGCAAACACCTTCCGGGAAAACACCAGGCAAAGGTGGGAGGATCCTTGAGTCTTCACTGCAGGGACAGCTACTGCAGTTGACCTCAATTCACAGGAAGGGCAATGAGAGCTCTGAGAGGCTGAGCATCTTGCTCAATGTCCCACAGCCACCATCCTGAGACACACATGTCCTGCCATAGAGCCTATGCTGACACGCCTTGCTGCCTCTTATTCTCTCCTGGTCTTGAGTTCCAAATTCCTGGCAGGCCTTTGTGCCCTACCTGGGGCTGTCCCAGACTTGTCTAAGCCCGTGTGTGTCTGGTCAATGGATCCCCTCCCTTCTCTTCCTGGCCTGCCCCATGCTCTGTGCTGACAGCTGATACAGAGCTTACCTCTCACTTTTGGCAGGATAGCAGTTTCTATATTTAGGCAACTCATGAATCTTTCCGGGATTCTGATGAATTGGTGTTTTCCAGGGCTCTGGCTGCAGTTGCTCTTCCCTGTGATTCAAACATTAATGCTCCCCAAGGTCTTTCCTGCAGGAGATACTGCTGGGGAGTAATTGGATGTGGCAGGGCTTCCTCCAGCCACTGATCCAATTCCTCTTGGTCCAAACCTCAGGCAGGAATGGAGGTGGCACTGGAGGGGTAGAGAGCTCACCAGACTCTCTGGAAACAGCTGTCCCAAAAGCGCGCGCGTGCGCGCGCACACACACACACACACACACACACACACGGTTATGTTGACCGTCCTTATTCCTCTCCTCAAAAAGTAGCTGAGGATGTTAGCAGAGGAACAAAATTAGAAATGTCCTTGTCACTATCTCTGGAACTGGGCTTCTTAAATGGGTGAGAAGGTGCTTGGTCAGAGTGACATCAGGAACCCAGGAACCCAGAAAGAAAGGCTTTTTTGGCTGATTTGTGGGCAAACTCGACTATTGCAGGGGCTTGCTCAAGGCTTGCTTGCTGGCAGCTATGTCCTGTAATTGAGCCCTTTGGAATAATAATCCACTTGTCAATAATCCCTTGGAGTCAGGCACTGTCCTGGAACTGCCCATGGGTGATCTTCCAAGGCAAAGGACTTCAGAGTGCTGCTTGCCTGTCCATGTCTAAATTTCCCTAGTATCCCATCATCATTAGGAGCTGGTCACTTGGCCATACCTTCTCCCTGACACACTTCTAACCTCCAACATGACAATCTGGGCCCCACTCTCTCTTCGGGTGAGCTCTCTCTGCCTTCCTTTTGATTCATGTGTCTCCCTTCCTCTCATGCTTAGCATGTACATCTTGGTTCTTCTTACTATTTCTATTGTCTTCAATGTATTAAAAGCTGTTTGAGGTGTAAGGACAACAGAGACTAAGTAAATGCCGAGCATAGAACATGGACACTGGTCCAGGAAACCCCACATGGCCCTGGGATCCTATTCTGGACCCAGAGTTTCTGGAGGGGCACCCCCTGTGCCAGGAGGTCCATGCCAAAGGTTTGTCTGCCAATCCTGGTCATCTCTGACCCGAGAGCTGGGCTTTCCCCTTGTGGGCTCTGGCATCTAGGGTGGAGCAGGGAGAGGCTAATAGTCATGCTGTGCCATGCTGAGATTTGCAGAATATCGAACTTTATGTGAGACTCTGACTTGGTCTAGTCCAAATGTCTCAGTGTTCGTAGGAGAAAACTAAGGCCTGAGCTGGGGAGTCACAGGATGGCTCAGTCTTGGATTGGGTTTTCTAAGCACTGGGCTGTCTTCCAAGAGAGAGAGAGACAGAGAAAGAGAGAGAGAGCGCGTGCGTGCATGCACATGCATATATATGTGAATATATAGGCTGGAGGTGTTTCAAAGGTTGGTTGAGAGGGAGTTTAATAAGGATAGGGTATCTGATTATGCTCTATATGGGTTCAGCCCACAATTTAGCCAAAAAAGGCTTTCCTTTCCTTCTGGGTTCTTAGATTCCTGATGTCACTCTGACCAAGCACCTTCTCACCCATTTAAGAAGCCCAGTTCCAGAGATAGTGACAAGGACGTTTCTAATTTGATTTCCCTTCTAACATCCTCAGCTACTTTTTGAGGAGAGGAAAAAGGACGGTCAACAGTAGTGGAGGATTTGCTTTTCATGTAAGGACTTATTGAGGCATTCCCTGTAGACTAATTTTAGACTTCACTTTCACCTATTTATTCATTCATTCAACCAATCATTCACTCAGTAATTATTTACTGGAGACCAATTGACATATTCCAAGCAGCGTGTAGAGGCATGGTAGGGTCAAAGATATAAATTAAAGAATAAAAGACTTAGACCACAATTGGGTGAGCACCTTCTGTAGTGGACACTGTAATACCCAGAGAGATTAGGCATGTATGAACACTGGGCTCGTTCCAACCTGGACTGAATTCCAGGCTGTGAGACCTTGGACAGGATATTCAGTGATAATCGTAAGTGCTATAATTTATAGAGTACTTCTGTCAGGCACTTGTCTAAGTACTTTCCTGAATTTACTCAATTGCTTTAATCTTTTATTGCTTCATCTTGGAAATGGAGATAAGAATGTCTTCCCCACTGGTGGTGGTAAGGATTTAACAGATACATGAATGGTTATAAAGTTATCAGCATATTACTTGACCCATAGTGGGTGCTTATTAAATGTTACTTCCTTTGCTCTCCTCTCTGCTGTCCAAAAGCTCATAGTCCAGGGGAGAAAAAGTCTATGAACAGAGATAATAAGCACAAAGTTGAGAGCCAAGTTCCAAAGGACAGTTGGGACCAAGTGCTGGCAGGGAAGGTGTCCAGGGCAGTGAGGAGTTCCCTTTATCTGAGAAAATTAAGAAATGCTTGGTCCCACCTTGTTTCTGGGGTCCCTGAACTCTGCTCCCTCCCTAACTGCAGGTGTTACTGAGGTCCTGGCATGCCTCATACCCCACCCAAGTCCCCTGGGTGAAGGCAAGTCTCACTCCCCTAGGGCCTCAAATAAGGCCCTCCCCTCCTGGCCCATCCTTGCAGTGACTGGAAGGAGGTGTGCTGCACGGAAATACAGTGAGAGTGGAGACCACAGGCTGAGCCCAGAACCTGAGCAAACAGAATCCCGCTCCTGCTGTATTGCAGGAGTCGAACGGCATTGCATAAAGGCTGGCTTTGCAGAATGCATTTCGGCAACTCATCAGAGAACGTCAAATTCAGCTAAAGTGTTAGCAATGACAGTGATTGTTTGTTTCCACTGAAGAGCTCAAAAAAGAGGCAGGATTTTAACTTGTTCCAAAGAAAAGAGCATCATTTGGTAACAGACTGGAATCATAGAATCACAATATCTTATGACTGGAAGAGTTAGCAATGTCTGTCTCATTGACAGATTGTAACAATCCAGTGAGTCAGTGAGTATAAAGTGCCTCATACAGAGCTTGGCACATAGTAGGTATACACGGACTGATCATGTGCTCCAAACCCCATGTTTTAAAGATGAAGCACCAGACCAACCCATGACACTCAACATGTCCCAAACCACACTGGCCCTTTGCACTTCCACCATCAGCAGCCCCTGATCCCAGCAAATAGCACTGCTTCCTCCTACTCGCCATTTCTCTTCGTGGCACTGCCCTCCCAAGGAGTGAGCCAGCTATGACCAAAGCCCTCGAGGCAGCTGGGACTCCTCTCTTGACCTCTGTTTGGTCACTTGCTAAGTCACAGGGGTTCTACCCCTACAGTGACTCCCAGTTCTGCTTCCAGTTTCTTAGCACTGCCACCATCACACTAGTTGAGTTCCTTGTCATTTTTCACCTGGTTCACTGTCACAGCCTCTGAATTGTTCCTGTCCCCACCCCAGATCCCATCTCCAGTTTTTGCCTCTTCTCTCCAAACAATTTTACCCGTGATGCTAAATACATTTTTCCAAAGGCAGCTCTGCTGCTACCCCTTTATTTAAAAATCTTCAATGGCTCCCTGCTGCCTACTGCATTAAGTACAAACTCCTCACTCTGGTATTCAAGGTCCTAACCCAGTAGTGCCACAAGCTGACTCTAAGAGCCATGTTCAGCAAAGCTAGATGATCGGCTATTTCCCAAACATGGACTGTCTACCCCACCTGCCAACCCCAAGCCCTCTGCCTGACATCTTGCTTAAGGCCAACCCATCTTTCAGGGCCTTTCAAATATCATTTCCTATAGAAAGTCATCTTTCCCATTTCTAACCAGATGCTATTGTTTGAATGCCCCCTCCAAAGCTCCTGTTGAAATTTAATTGCCATTGGAACAATATTAAGATGAGGAGCATTTAAGAGGTAATTACACTATGAGGGCTCTGCCCTCATTAAATGCATCAATGCCAATATTTCAGAATTGGGTTAGTTACTGAGGGAATGGGCTCCTGATAAAAGGATGAAGCTTGTCCTACTTTCTCTCTCTGTCTCACATGCTCACTTCCACCTTCTATCCTTCACCATGGGCCCCTAGCTTTGCCAGATGCAGGTGCCATGATCTAGGACTTCCCAGCTTCAGAACTGTAAGCCAAATAAACTTTGGTCCCTTATAAATTATGCAGTCTGTGGCATTCTGTTAAGACAGAAAATTGATACCAAAGAGTGGCACTGTTGCTATAATAAATATCTAAAAATGTGGAAGTGACTACTTTGGAAATGGATAATGGGTAGAGCCCAGTATCCATTTTCCACTTTGGAAAAGTGGGCTAGAAAAAGCCTGTATTGGTATAAATGGAGCAGTAAGGAAGAGTCTGGTGAGGGCCCAGAAGAGGGGAGCTATAGGGAATGTTGGGAACTCTTAGAAATTACTTAAATTGTCATGATAAGAATACTGGCAGAAATAAGAATGATAAAGGCCATTATGATGAGATCTCAGACAAAAATGAGGAACAAGGTATTGGAAACTAGAGGAAAGACCATTCTTGTTATACAGTTGCAAAGGACTTGGTGGATTGTGTCTTTGTCTTAGGACTTTGCAGAAGGCAGAACTTAAGGGCAATGAATTAGGCTATCTGACAGAAGAAATATCTAAGCAGCAAAGCATTCAGGCTGCTGTGTTTCTACTTTTAACCACATACAGTAAGAGAAAAGAGGAAGGAAATTATTAATACTTAAAGACAAAATTTACAAATAAGAGGAAAGCAGAATGAAAAGATTTGAAAAGCTCAGTGTGGTCACATAAAGAAGAAAAAAGCATTTTTAGGAGAGCAAACCAAGGGGGTGGCCAAGCAATAGTTTGCTAAAGAGATTAATATAGGTAGGAGAAAGACAGTTGCTATTCATCAAGACAATGGGAAAAGGACCCCAAAGCATTTCAGAAATCTTCAAGGCTGCCCCTCCCATCACAAGCCCAGAGCTCTAGGAGGGCAGAATGGTTTTAGGGGATGGACTGGGCTAGGTACACACTGGCTGTCCATGGGTTCACTGCCCAGAGCTGCCCTGGGACCCTGCAAGACCACAGAACAATAAGGCCACCAGGGTGCAAATGTCCAGCCTGGGAAATTGGCAAACGTAAGGCCTCAACCCAAGAAATCTGAAGTGTGCACTGAACCCAACAAAGCCCTAGAGGCAGGGTTTCTTGAGGCTTTGAGGCCCAATCCCTGTTCCAGTGTGTCTAGAAAGCAGGATATGGAGATTCTTCTCCACCTTTAAGACTTAGTCTTGTGTTTGTCTTGTTGGGTTTTGGACTTACTTGGGATGAGTTACTCTTTCTTCTTGACATTGTCTGCCTGTCCTACCATTGTATTTTGGAACTAGATCACCTGTTTTGATTTCATAGATTTCAAGTTGAGGGGATTTGCCTCAGAATGCATTGTGCTTTGAGTCTCACCTGTATCTGATTTAGATGAGGCGCTTGACTTTGAACTTTTGAGTTGGCAACATAACAAGTTAAGACTTTTGGGGCTATTGGGATAGAATAAATGTATTTTGCACTGAAAAGGGCTTGAGTTTTGGGTGGCCAGAGGTGAAATGCTGTGTCTTAAATGTCCCCTCCAAAACTTATGTTGAAATTGTATTGTCATTGTAACAGTATTAAGAGGTGGGGCCTTTAAGAGGTGATTATGCCCGGAGGGACCCACCCTCATGAATGGACTAGTGAGAGTTGGTTACTGTGGGTTACTGTTACTCCTGATAAAAGGATGGACAACTTCCTACCTCTGTCTTGCATGCTTACTTCTGCTTTCCACCCTTCCACCACAGGGTGACCCTAACCAGATGTTGGCTCCATGCTCTTGGACTTTCTAGCCTCTAGAACTATGAGACAAATAAACCTGGGTTCTTTATAAATTATTCAGTCTGTTATGTTCTGTTATAGCAGCAGAAAATGGATGTTATCGCTTTTTTTCCCTATGAGATCATAGACTGTGATGTCTTAACTCTCTCCCAAGACACTCCCCAGGGCAGACCCAATATTATAAACATTTGTAGATATATCTTATCTCCCACAAAGAGCTTCAGTTGCCTTTGAATGCCCTAGCAGGTCTGTGCACACCATAGGCATTAAGCACATTTCAGCTGGTCTGCATCAAGGTATTCCTTCTGAATGGCCAGGTCACTTGAGTCTTCTCTCTCCACCCTGGCTTAAGCTTATGCTTCCTGATGTTCAAACAGGGAGACTTTTGGAAATCTAGAGGCTCTAGGACTACTATGGGACCATCAGCCACTGCAGATGATATAGAATTGTCAAGCTCAGAGAACCCTTAGATATAATCTACTCTAATGCCCTCATTTTTCAGAAGAAGAAACTAGGACCTGGAGAGGAAAAATGACTTGTGCAGGGTCACATATAGGCTGAACTACAACCAGAATCTTACAGAAGGCGAGGTCTTAGACTTTGCTAGCTAAATGAACTGATTATCTATCTATCCATCTATCTATTAATCATCTATCTGTCTGTCTGTCTGTCTCTCTGTCTATCATCTATTTGATTTCCTTCATTGATCACGAGAAACATGCCAGGGAATGTAGAAGATACCAAGGATTCACAGATCCCTGTCCTCATGTGACTTCAGCTTAGTTGTTCTCAGGTGGAAGGAACAGATATGTCAACAGACAATCCACAAGGAAGGAGGAGGGCAAGGGGAGTACTAAGAAGGCACCTCACCCATCCTTGGCCAAGGGTGAAGATGACATCCTTTATTATTACTGGAGCTGCCCACACCCTAGCTCCTGCCTCACTCAGGGGAGTGGTCCAACCTCTGCTCTGTCTCTTCCTTCCAACTGCTCTCCCACTGTCCATGACGCTTAGACAGCATTTGAACAAAACAACAAAATGGGGGAAAGATAGTACCTCACTCAGAGATTGACTGTGAAAATTTATTTAGATGAGACTTATAAACCACTCAGCTCAGTGCCTTACAGACAGCAAGCCTTCACTAAAAGTTAGCAATTATGGTTACAAATGAGAAAATGGAAGCTCAGAAAGGCTGTACAATGCACCCAAATAAAACAGCTAGTAAACAAAGGAGTTCGGCTTTGAACTCAAGTCTGTTTGCTTTCAAATCTCTCCTTTTCTCAAAATGCCACTCAGAGGTACACTGAAGATCCCTAGTGTCTCTTGTGGTGTTTGAGCTCATGGAGATGACCCTATGAAGCTCCAGAGTCAATGAAACCCCTGCTGAGTCTCACATCCTTCCCCGCCATATGCAGCAGTGGGAGTTTCTGGAGAAGATGTCTATGAAGGTGCCTCTCACTCACCTTCTGGTCTCAGCACATTTCCAGACCTCACTGCTACTTCTGGTAGCTCCATTGCTCCTCCAGATTCCACTGTAATAACACCTTCAGGAATGATATTCTTTGTAGCTTTCGGTGGGCCTCTCGGGTGATGCTCTTTTGTACTTTAAAGTGCTGCGGCCCCCCAGGATGAGTCCATTTACATCAGAGCCAACTGTGTCCTTGCTAGGAAGGCAGCAGAGGAGAGAGAGCTTTCTGGAAGCTAATGATGTGGAACCAACAGCACTGGAAACACGCTCAGTCATTATGCAGGAATGTGGGAGCCCTTCCATGGGAATCAAGTGTAGCCAAGCCCTCCTTTTGGTAAATTTTTCTCAAGTTTTACTCACCTGAAAATTATTTTTGTGGAAATGTCTAGCAGGGCAAGCTAACATGTTGCAGGGAGATTCGTGATCTAAGTGGCAGGACCCTGATTCACAAAGACTCAACACTGAGAAGTCTAGATACAAGAAAACCATCAGTGATTACTTATATTACAAAAGGATTCACTCTAAGTTCCCTTCATATAGGAAATAGTTTCCTATTGTAGTTTTTAAAACAGATCGTTAACTATTTGACTAGGAGATGGGAGAGTGGGAAGTCAAAGATAAAGGCACAAGTAGGAAAAAATCTACCTATTGATGGTCTTTTAGGAGAGCTCTGGAAGGACATCCAGGAGGGGAAGGGACTTTACCCTTATGGCCCAGTATCTGCAGCATCATCCACCCCCTCATGCAGGTCACTGAGACATTTGCCCAAATGTTTGTGTAGCTCTCTCACGTGTATACCAAGATGCCCTGTGCTTCCCAGACTTCAAAAACAAATGGAATGGAAACTTTTGTTTCCAGTTTCAAGAAGGGCTAGAAACTCACCAGGACAGAGCATGAGAACTTCTTCACCAAGGGCTTCAAAGATCTTACAAGTTATAAAAGACTAAAGACTAGGTTGTCCAAGCCCTCATCAGACACGTTTCTACAATCTTCTATAATATTCCCATCAAATATTCACTTGACTTTTGTGGGGATTAGGAGTTCTCTACTTCCTATAGCAACATATTTCAGTTTGCATAGCCCTGACGAATTGGAATTTGTTCTTGTTGAACTCAACATATGGCATCACGTTCACTTGACTTAGATCTGCCCTCTTCCCCTCCATAGGACTTCAGATGTGTGATGCTGTGGGCCTCAACCAAGATAAACTGATGTGAAGGATGGAATTGGCTCCTCAGCCTCCAGTGTCTACATGCTCAAGAAGACATCAAAACCCTCAATGGACTGGTGATTTGATGCATCCTCTCTGTGAGTTGGAGGGGTAGCAAGATGGTACCAGGCATTAGAAGACCTAAGTTCTCAATCTTACTCTGCCACTGGCTTTCTTTAACAAACAGTCAGTACATATTAATATTTTCTTCTACCCAGAAAATGTTATGAAAACCATTGGTTTCAGTTGACTAACAAATTCCTGTTTGTAGCCCAAACTACTCAGAACTCTATACTTGTAAATCCCATTGTTTATTTAATATATTTTAGTAGTCTCAGAGGTTCCTCAAACTCAACATGTTCACATTTGGTCTTCTGGGGACAAATCCTACAGAATGGAGCCATCTTGCATCCAGTTGCACAAGAGTTGCCTTTCAACCTTCTCTGTCAGCGGCACCCCCCCATCCAACCCATTATCAAGTTCCATTGATTTCACCTCAGTATAGCTCAATTCCACCTGATTTTCTCCATTACCATTTTCATCATGTCTGTTATCCATTACTTGAACTCAGGTACCAGCCTCCTAATGGGTCTGCCTGCAGCTCCTCTGGTCTACCTCCAACACGTTCTCCCAATCACAGTGATTCCTGATCAAGTGCTCAAGGGCTTTCCATTGTCCTCAGAATAGAAATATAATCCTTTAACTTGGGGTCATAACCCTGCACCATGGCCTCTGTTTGCTTCTAGTTATCTCCAACCTCATCTCACTCTGGGCTCTGTCCCCTTGGGCCCCCTTTCAGTGCCCTGTGCTTGCTCCACTCCCTCTCACCACAAGGCCTTTGCAAACCTTGTTCCATCTGCCTGGAAAGCCCTTCTCTGCCCTAGCAGCTCAGTTCAATGATCATTCTTCAAATTTCAGCTTTGTGGCCAATTTCTCTATTCACACACATTCTCATAGCACTGTGGCCCGCTCCCTTTTCACACCGGTCAGAGCTGCGATGCTTATTTTCACTCTTGTCTAATTCTTTGACTAATGTCTATCTCCTCCACCAAGTTTGAAACTGCATTAGAGGAAGAAGCAATGAATCTGTTTTTGCTCATGATTGCATCATGCCCCCTGATAGTACAGTACTTACTGCATGAAACTCTCCCAATAAGTAGTAGTGGACGGGATGAGTAATGTAGGCTATACTCCCAAATGATCATGTCCTAAAGTTGAGCTGATGAAGCTAAAGCCTGCATCTAAAATTCAGGCTTCTGGGGGCAATGGGTGAGTAGGTGCAATATTTTCCATGTGTGGAGTGGCCTAGGGAGCCATGAAAATCCCCAAGTCCCTGCCCCTGCCACAAGTAGCAGATGGCTATGCTAAAATTAAAGCCCAGTTCTGCCCTGGCAGATGGGCAACTCACAAAGCATGGTGGGAAAGGCAGCGGTCTTCACTCTGCAAATATCCTAGGTGTGGGGTGCAGGCCTTAGCCCCATATGCCTTTCCTTACCCCCTGAGAGACACAGTCACAGCACATGCCCTCTGGACAGCCACCTTGCCACTAGCAGAGATGCTAGTTACTCATCAAGAGGGAACTCTGTGGGAACAATGCTTTCTCCCATGCACAGAACTTCAGAATTCATGAGAACTTCTCAGCAATGAGTATGGTAGAATGCAGTGGTTCTCAAAATGTGGCCCCCAGACTGGTAGCCTCAGCATTCCCTGGGAACTCGGTAAAGATGGAGATTCTCAGGCCTTACCCTGGTTCTCCTGACTCAGAAACTGTGAACTTAGGGCCTGGGAGCCTGAGTCTCAACAAGTCTTCCAGCTGTCACTTCACTTCATTCAAAAGTTTGAGATCTATGGATGTACAGGGAGGAATGTCAGCTTTGGAGAGAGGCAAACCACAGCTGGAATCCTGGCTGCTCCTGTGCCTGGCTGTGGGTCCATGATCTCATTCCTCAGTCAGTTTGGTCACAGTTTTTCATCTGCCAGAGGGGACATTACTCATTACTCCCTTCCCCATGGAGATATTATGAGACTCAGCATGGAAGATGTCTGGTATACAATAGGTGCTCCACAGATTTCATTTTCCTTCCTTCTTTCTACGACCCCACCCTATAGAAGATGAGGCCGGCTCCCGAGTCTGGTCATCTAGAGAGTGAGGGGGAGCCAGGGTTGGGGCGCATCCATCTGACTCCTTATTCCTTTTTCCCTAGACTGCCCCTGAGAGAGAGATAATCAGAAGCAGGCTGTAGGGGGTGGCAGCCTGAATGTGCATGCAACAGCACAGCCTGACTGACTTGAGACAGTGGAAAACACGGCCACCACAGACCGTAGGTACCTTGATGCCAAGCTTGTGGGGCCTGCTCCTCCACGCTGCTAAAGAGGCTGAAGGCTCAAACAGAAAGTGCGACCTTGGGGATGCTGTGAGGGCAGGAGGAGCTGAATGGAAGATTGTAGGATGCATTTGTCCTGGCTGCCTTTCTGCTCCTGGAGGGTGAATAAAGAAAGCGCCACCCATGGCTGAAAGTTCATAAGGAAAACAAAATGTTGGGAAGCAGTGAGTGTGACTTGTTTGTAGAAGAAACAGCCAGTCCGATGGCTAGAAGCACCAGCTTTGCACCAGACAGTTCTGGGTTCTAAGCATTTAACAGCAGTGAGATCTTGGGTAAGTGTCTTAAGCCCCTTAAGTGTAAGTTTTCCCATTGGTAAAAAGGCAGAAGGAACAGTACCTTCCTCATGAGACTGCTGTGAGAACCACATTAGCAAACTTGGATGAAGCTACAGGCACTGTGCCTAACAAAGTAAGGATACCACCGAAGCTATTCCCTTTCCCCAACAGTGGCCTCTGTTGGCTAATTCCTGTGTTCCAGACAATCGGATGGCAGGGACCTTTGAAGTGTTGAGCTGCTCCATTAACCTGGTGCCACAGAGGCCTCACAGGTGCCTCTGCTGCCTCAGAGATCTGTTCTGCCGCCAGGTCAATTCGTTTCTGGTGTTCCAGAAAGCCTTGAAGACAATCAGGTAAAAGAATAGAGGCAGACTTCCCTGGATCCACTCATTTTGGAAAGTTCAACAAGTTCTGAAAAGCAAATCCGTGGGGCCAGGTGCTATGGCTCACGCCTGTAATCCTAGCACTTTGGGAGGTAGAGGCGGGCAGATTACTTGAGGTCAGGAGTTTGAGACCAGCCTGGCCAACATGGTGAAACCCCATCTCTACTAAAAATACAAAATTAGCCAGGTGTGGTGGTGCATGCCTGTAATCCCAGCTACTCAGGAGGCTGAGGCAGGAGAATCGCTTGAACCCAGGCTGTGGAGGTTGCAGTGAGCCAAGATCATACCACTGCACTCCAGCCTGGGTGACACAGCAAGCTCTCCATTAAAAAAAATCCATGCATCCATCCATTCATTCATGCATCAAAAATATACCATCAGGTACTCTGTGAGAGGTGCTCTGTATATGCTGGAGATACCAATTAA
>CAUYQU010038672.1:0-25522 GCA_963574635.1 Cheracebus regulus
TTTTTCTTTTTTTCCTTTTTTTTTTTTTTTTTATAAAGATGGGGTTTCACCATGATGGCCAGGCTGGTCTTGAACTCCTGACCTCAGGTGATCCACCCACCTTGGCCTCCCAAAGTGCTAGGATTACAGGCGTGAGCCACCGCACCCAGCCGAGACAAGTTTTTATTAACAGGAGACAGCGAATGAAAAAATGGTGCTTGGAACACTGCTGGGCAGTCTCTGAAGGTGTTCGTTGAATGAATAAATGATTCCTAATAAACTGACCTTTCCAAACCAGACCCAGATTCTTTTCTTTATGAATATCTACTTTTAAAAAAAAAAAAAAAAAGCCTGTATTTTCTTTAGGTCAGTGTTCCACATTTTCCTGAAATATTTTTTTTCTCTCAAAAAAAAAAAAAGAAAGGCGAGGTGGCTCACGCCTGTAATCCCAGCATTTTGGGAGGCTGAGGCTGGAGGATCACCTGAGGTCAGGAGTTTGAGACCAGCCTGGCCAACATGGTGAAACCCTGTCTCTACTAAAAATACAAAAATTAGCTGAGCATGGTGGCTCACACTTGTAATCCCAGCTACTTGGGAGGCTGAGGCAGGAGAATCGCTTGAACCCAGGAGGCCGAGTTTGCAGTGAGCCGAGATCACGCCACTGTACTCCAGCCTGGGCTAGAGAATGAGACCTTATCTCAAAAGAAGAAGAAGAAGAAACATCCTAAGTTTATCTCCTTAGGCTGTTCAGGTGTCACGACTTGTCAGCCTGGAGGAAAGGTTTCTATTCCTGATGGATTAATTCCCAGATATTCTCTTCAGCTCACAGGAAGACACCCATGCAGGTCACCTCTGTAAAGGGTGATTTCAAGAGCATGTCATCTACTCCAGCCCTCCAAGCACTTCATCTAGCTACCAGTGTCTTTTTATTTATTTATCATTAAAAATTTCTGCATTCCCATTGTTAAGCAATCTGGTGTCTTTAAGGCACCAGATTAAAGTGACACAGTTTGAAGAATGGGAAGAGAAGGCTGTGAAAGCCCCAGTGGCTAACAAACTATTCCATTCTGCAGCTGTCCTTTAGATGTCTCCTGGATCCCCTGATTTTTTTTTTTTAATTCATAAATTTGTCTCCATAAGTGGGTCTCCCACGTGTAAAATGAGAGTGGGGTGCATGGCTTGGATTCTGGTTCTTTCAGGTTCTAAGTCTTGGCCCAAGTGTCAACTCTTTCTTTTTTTAAGTTGGGTCGAGGATGGGAGTTGCCGAGGGCAGTGGCCTGACATCTCCTGCAAGTGTCATTTGTCACGCGAAAGCAAGCCTGACCCGAGGCAAGGCCCGCCTATCTGGTTAGGTTTCTTGCCCACCCCGCCCCGGGGGCCCCGAGCATCTGATGTAAGTTCGGCTCCCTCTTCCATCAGGGTCCCCGTGTCCCAGATTGGTAAACCTTTAGAGAAATAAAGGTCGAGTCCGTCCCAACCTTCACCCACTCTCAGCAACTACTGTTAGCCTCCGTGCACTGCTATCAGGTCAGATTTCCTGCGGCCCCGCCTGAATGACGAAACAGGGGATGACCATTACACATTCCCTAGCTTTTCCGGAGATCTCGGTCCTCGGTCCTGATGCAACCGTCTGGGTCTTTTACACAAAGCGCTGGGCGCGGGCTGGGCGCTAGGACCCGGCGGACGCCCGGGCAGGGAGGCCCGGCTGTGCTGCCTGCAGTCCGCGGGGCTGGCGGATGGGTCAGTGAGTCCGTCTGCTGTGGATCCTGGTTTCCACCCTTGCACTGGGCGCTATGAACCTGGGCCCACCCACACTCCAACCACCCTCCTCAAGCCCTCTCCTTGAGAGCAGTTGGAGGTTGGAAGCCGATAGGATTTGGGGGCCAGGCTCTTATGGGACAGGGATCCCCATTAGCCCATGTCCTGGGGCTGTAGAGTAACAGCCAGGATGGGCAGGTGGTGCCTTGGAAAAGGGAAAGCACGGTGCCCGGAGCTGCCCGGTCTGTGGACCCCACCCCCACGACCCTTTGCAAAGCAGGGACTGAGGGGTAAGAGCGCGAGGGCGACCGGGCTAACGTCTGCTCCCCGCGCCGCTGTCCCACAGGCATCCCCCCCATGTGCCCAGTTGTGCCCGAAGCTCTCAGGATCCAAGACGCTGGGGACAACCGTTTTCCTTGCCCGCCGACCCCTCACGCTTCCCTGCCTTTCCCCCCAGCCTGGTCACGGGCCGTCCCCTCCCCCAGCAACACAACCCTATAATAAACAAGTCTTTCCTTGATCCTCCCCTGCCGCGAGCGCCCTCGGGGACCTTGGCAGCTGCAGCCGCCGAGGATCCTTTCCAGAAAGGGGGCGTGGCGGTGGGTCGGGGTTCGGCCGCGAGCGTTCTGGGGCTCAATGGGGGCGGGGCCCGGCCGCTGTCACCGGGCAGGAGAGAACGTTGCTTACGTGCGCCAGGAGCCCATTGGCCGACGCGGGCCACACTCCCGGGCCTGGATTGGGCCGTGGCGCAGAGAAGGCGTGGCCTCGCCGCGCTCGTCCTTATAGGCTGCTCCGCGCGGGTGCTGGGGAGCAGCAGGCCAAAGGGGAGGTGCGGGTGTGGAGCAGGCAGAAGTCTGGGCCGCGCTCGGTGGTTGGCACCGGTTCGCACGCCCATTCAACCAGCAGGACGCACTAGTCCTAGCAGTTCTCGCTGACCGCGCTAGCTGGTGAGTGTCCCTTCTGTGTGTGGGTCCTAGAGCTCGCGGTCTGGTCTGGTCCCCAGACTGACGCCTGGTCGGTGCCCCTCTTGTCTTACAGCGGCTTCTGCGCTCCGGCATTCCGAGCTCATCAGCAAACGCCCTGGCGTCTGTCCTCACCATGCCTAGCCTTTGGGACCGCTTCTCGTCGTCGTCCACCTCCTCTTCGCCCTCGTCCTTGTCCCGCACTCCCACCCCAGACCGGCCGCCGCGCTCAGCCTGGGGATCGGCGGCCCGAGAGGAGGGGCTTGAGCGCTGCACGAGCCTGGAGAGCTCGGACTGCGAGTCTCTGGACAGCAGCAACAGTGGCTTCGGGCCCGAGGAAGGTGAGCGGTGGGCGGGTGCCGAGGCGACTCGAGGGGCCGGCAAGGTGGGGAAGCGCCGGTGCTGGAAGGAGTCAGAGCCACCTTGGCTTCCTATCCCATCGGGACCCAGATTGCCTGGGGGCGGGGGGCATTGGAGTCTAGGGTACGAGAGTGAGGCGGAAACTGAGGCACGGAGTGGGAAGGAGCGTTGGCTTCTTAAGGAAACAGCACCTCCCCCGCCCGTGCGTTTTCTTTTGAAGCCGCTGCAATCCCCGTCCCTGTGTGCTCTCCCTTCCAGACTCGGCTTACCTGGATGGGGTGTCGTTGCCCGACCTCGAGCTGCTCAGTGATCCTGAGGATGAACACCTGTGTGCCAACCTGATGCAGCTGCTGCAGGAGAGTCTGGCCCAGGCGCGGCTGGGCTCGCGGCGTCCTGCGCGCCTGCTGATGCCTGGGCAGCTGGTGAGCCAGGTGGGCAAAGAACTACTTCGCCTGGCCTACAGCGAGCCGTGCGGCCTGCGGGGGGCGCTGCTGGACGTCTGCGTGGAGCAGGGCAAGAGCTGCCACAGCGTGGGCCAGCTGGCACTCGACCCCAGCCTGGTGCCCACCTTCCAGCTGACCCTCGTGCTGCGCCTGGACTCACGCCTCTGGCCCAAGATCCAGGGGCTGTTTAGCTCCGCCAACTCTCCCTTCCTCCCGGGCTTCAGCCAGTCCCTGACGCTGAGCACTGGCTTCCGGGTCATCAAGAAGAAGCTGTACAGCTCAGAACAGCTGCTCATTGAGGAGTGTTGAACTTCAACCTAGGGGGGTCGACAGTGCCTCCCAGGGCAGAGAAGACTGAACTTTTGGGGTGGAGACTTTCGGGCAGGAGCTGAGGGACTGATTCCTGTGGTTGGAAAACAGGCAGCCACCTAAGGTGGGGGGTGAGGGAACACAGTTTCCCAGGAAGCTCATTGAGTTGTGTGCAAGTGGCTGATTATTGGGGACACATACCCCTCAGTACTGTAGCATGAAACAAAGGCTTAGGGGCCAACAAGGCTTCCGGCTGGATGTGTGTGTAGCATGTACCTTATTATTTTTGTTACTGACAGTTAACAGTGGTGTGACAGCCAGAGAGCAGCTGGGCTGCTCCGGCCTCGGCCCGGCCCGGGGTGAAGGGGCCTGTGCTCCTCAGAGCAGCTGGAGGGAGGGGGGAGGTTGTAGAGGTGGTTTGTGTATCTTACTGGTCTGAAGGGACCAAGTGTGTTTGTCATTTGTTTCAAAGCTTTTGTTTTTCTGATCGGAGCATCACTACTGACCTGTTGTAGGCAGCTATCTTACAGACGCATGAATGTAAGAGTAGGAAGGGGTGGGTGTCTGGGATCACTTGGGATCTTTGACACTTGAAAAAATACACCTGGGAGCTGCAGTCAACCCTTCCCCCGCCATGGAGTACTGCGGAGTTGAGCTGGGAGGGGAGGGGCTGAGAGGGTGGGGGCTGGAACCTCTCCCCGGGAGGAGTGCCATCTGGGTCTTCCATCTAGAACTGTTTACATGAAGATAAGATACTCACTGTTCATGAATACACTTGATGTTCAAGTATTAAGACCTATGCAATATTTTTTACTTTTCTAATAAACATGTTTGTTAAAACAGTTGGTTGAGTCTCTCATCAATGCCATGAAGTGAAAAGGAGGGAGGTGGGTTCTAGTGAAAGACAAGTCTCATCAGGCCCTGGGGTCCACCTGTGTGTTTCTCCATCCCTTTCCGGGACTGCCTGCCAGCATGGTGACACTGGTATGTGTATCATGTGCCATCTGTGCCAAGAACCCTTGGCCCTATGCTGGCTGAAGCTACCAGGAGAACACACTGGAAAGCCCCTGAAGGTAGGGGGTGAGTCAGACCTCCCAGCGAGCCAGTCTCCAGAGGGAGAGCTCACCTGGCTGCCCAGGTTAGAAGGCCCAGACAGGAGGGCCCACTGACCTCAAGGTCTTTAACAAGCAGTGAAAGAACTAAGGAAAGAGCTTTTTTTCTTTCTGGGAGAAAAATCAGTTCTATATTTTCTGCAGTCATGAAAATTACAAGTCTTTGGATATAAAAAGGCTAAAAGGGAGAGTTTTGAAAAGTCTACTTAGCTCATGCCTCTCACTGGACGAGGAACCGAGAGGGACATGAGCTGCCACTGGAAGGAAGTCTGGACCAGGTGGGTACAGAACTGCCTGTACACACACAGGTGAGGGAAGGAGTGCCAAGGGCTTAGAGAGGAAGGAGAAAGCAGGCCTATCTTCATAATGCCCTGGGTGACCTGGACGCCCCCTGTGGCCTCGACTCATTGCACACTGGTGGTTCACACCTGTAATCCCAGTGCCTTCAGAGGCTGAAGTGGGAGGATTGCTTGAGCCCAGGAGTTTGAGACCCTGTATCTCCAAAAAAATAAGGAATTAGCCCAGCACGGTGGTGTGCACCTGTGGTCCCAGCTACTTGGGATGCTGAGTCCAGGAGTTCAAGGCTACAGCCTGGGTGACAGCAAGACTCTGTCTCTGAAAACAAAACAAAAGATTCATTGTGCACTCTGGGCCCTAAGTTCCTTATCAGAGAAATTGGCAAATTGGGATTGAGCCAGATGAAGGGCAAAGCCTTTCCCACTTCTTCCCTGGGACTACATCCACCCACACCAGCTGGTCTTTGGAGAGTTCCTATCTCCCTTGTTTCTCTTCCTGGTCCCAGACAGGCCTTGTTTGCTCAAGATTGTAAAACAGTGGTTCTTCCACTTGAGTGTTCATAATTAGATCGCTTGGGGCCCTCGTGGAGATTCTCAGTGCATCTGGGCCAGGGCCCCAGAAATCTGCATTTACATCAGGGATTCCGATGGAGGGTCCTAAACTTTATGATGACTTAGAAGAGCCACCTCCTGTTGGTAGAACGAAGTGACTTGTCCCCAGAAATGAATGAACGGGGGTTAGAAGTGCATTTGGAAATGGATGGTGAGAACCGTGAAGAAGACGCCCAGGGCAGTGTTCAGAAAGCCCTCACGCCCATTTTCTTAGCATATCCTCCTAATAGCCACCCTGTAAGGGGTGGGTGGGGCAGGGGTTTATAATGTTTTACAGGTTAGTAAATGCAGGCCCCAGCCCTGGAATGGTCATCTTCTTAGATAAGGGCTGACTCTGTCCACTCCCAGCCTCCTGAGGTTCAAGGGCTGGGAGTAAAGCAAGCTGGACACCTGGGCTGAATCTGAAGGGCCCTTTCCCAGGAACTGAGATCTGTGCCAATGCTCATGACCGTGCCTCCCCAGTCTCAAAAGAGAAGCAAGGAAACACTTGTCTGTCTTCAGGGTAGATAGTCTTGTTGGTATTTGGGGCCTGCGCTGGATGAATCGGTCAGCATTAGCCCCTCTCCAAGCCAAGGAGCAGCTGAGCCCAGCACCGCACCTTTTCTTAGATAGTCGGACTAAGGCCAAATCAAAGCTCGGGTTCCCAAGATAGCTCAGCTAACTGGCTTTCCTCATTTTCGCAGGACCTGAAAATCCTCCCGCAGCAGGACAGAAGGGTCCCCGAGTGGGAGCCCTGTAGCTGGAGTCTCACAGTTAGGGGAAGAGGGTTGCTGAGGCCCAAGACAGTTCTGAGTCCTGAGGTCTCCAAGGTTGTGGCAGGGAGCTTTGCCCCAGGTACTGGACTCCCTAAGAGAAAATGGGGCACACTTCTTTGTTGTTAAGCCGGAAAGCTAAGAAAGCTTATAAAGACTTACACATAAATTCAACTTTGGTAAATGCTTTCAGAAATTGTCCCATTTAGCAAGGCCCTGTCTGAGAAAGGAAGAAAGGAAAGAATAAAAAGAAAAAAAAAGAAAGGAAAGGAAAGGGAAAAGATTGCCCTATTTGGCCTAGAAAATGTGTACTGATTCCCTCCCTTCATACAGGATTCCCTCTCTTATTCCTATTTCCCACCTCATCGGGTCAATGCTCTAGAATCTGCCGTGGTTCCCTATTACCAGATTCCACGGCCGGCCTTTTAGAACATTTGGTGTTGGGCCCTACACTCCCTACAGAGGCTCACCTCCCACCATTCCCCTTATTTGGGGGCAAGTCAGTACAAACTGCCCTTTTCTCTAGCCCCAGACTCTGCTCATTCTAGTGCCTCCCACCAAGGATGTGGTTCCTCTGTTTTGCTGGCAAGCCCTGTCCTTCCTTTAAGGCCTAGAGCAAGTTCCAGCCTTTTTATGGCTCCTTTCTGCCTCCCCTCCCCCCACCTTTCACAGTTGCAGTGTGAAAACATGGCATACAATGATCTCATTGTATGCACTTGTTTTGTATCCCCCTAGCTCTATAGAACACCCCTAGGTTCTCCTCAGGCCTGGCACACAGTGGTTAACTAAGCATTGGCTGTCTGAGCCCTGGGTCATGCCCTCTCCCTAAGCTCAGAGAACATAAGATTCCCTCACCAGCCTCAGACTCTCAGGCTACAAGGAGAGGAGGGTGGGGTTAGAAACAGTTGCTGTTTTCATTAGCCTACCGCCTAGTTTAGAGGAATATTAAAGGCTGAAGTCCTGGAAGGGAAGTAGTGTCCTTAGTGGCTAAGGCCACCTGCATTAGTGAAATCAGGATTTCAGATCCCAGCTCAGCCATTTTCTAGCCAATTACCTGGAGCAAGTCACTTTACTTTAAGCTTCAGTTTCCTCAGCTGTAAAGTGGGAATGATAGTGAGGAAATGATACAAGTAACAACATTACTAGGGCCCCCATGGGCAGAGGAAGCCCAGGACTGGAACGAAGACGGCAGCCTGAGCATGGCAGAGCGGGCTGCGCAGCAAGTGCCTTTAGTACGACCACCTTTGATTCCTGTTCCCTGTGGGCTTACGTTCCTCTAACAGTTTTGTTTTGTTTTGAGACGGAGTTTTGCTCTTGTTGCCCAGGCTGGAGTGCAGGGGTGCGATCTCAGCTCACCACAACCTCCATCTCCCGGGTTCAAGTGATTCTCCTGCCTCAGCCTCCCAAGTAGCTGGGACTACAGGCACGTGCCACCATGCGCGGCTAATTTTGTAGTTTTAGTAGAGACAGGGTTTCTCCATGTAGGTCAGGCTGGTTTTGAACTCCCGACCTCAGGTGATCTACCTACCTCGGCCTCCCAAAGTGCTGGGATTACAGGTGTGAGCCACTGTGCCTGGCCTCTTTGCCGGGAGCTGTGGCTCACACCTGTAATCCCAGCACTTTGGGAGGCGAAGGCAAGCGGATCAATGAGGTCTGGAGTTCAAGACCAGCCTGGCCAAGATGTTGAAGTCTACTAAAACTACAAAAATTAATCAGGTGTGGTGGCGCATGCCTGTAATCCCAGTTACTCGGGAGGCTGAGGCAGGAGAATCGCTTGAACCTGGGTGGCAGAGGTTGAAGAAAAAAAAAAAAAAAGCAAAGTTACTGTCTTAACAACCATGTTGGCTGGGCACTGGTGGCTCACACCTGTAATCCCAGCACTTTGGAAGGCCGAGGTGGGAGGATTGCTTAAGCCCAAGAGTTCAAGACCCACCTGAGCAACACAGTGAGACCCCTCTAATTAAATACATACATACATACATACATACATACATTTTTAGCAGCCATGTCAACATATGACCTTAGCAAATTCAAAAGAAAAACAAGGCTGGGCACAGTGGTTTATGCTTGTAATCTCAGCACTTTGGGAGGCCAAGGCTGGTGGTTCACTTGAGGTCAGGAATTCGAGACCAGCCTGGTCAACATGGCGACACCCATCTCTACTAAAAATACAAAAACTAGCCAGTGTGGTGGTGCATGCATATGGTCCCAGCAATTCGAGAGGCTGAGGCAGGAGAATTGCTTGAACTCGGGAGGCAGAGGTTGCAGTGAGCAGAGATCATGCCACTGCACTCCAGCCTGGGCTACAGAGTGACTCCACCTCAAAAAAAAAAAAATCCACAAAAGAAAAACAAACCTCTACTTGGGATAACATGCTCAGACAGCTATACTTTTAAGCTACAGAATTCTAATTCTGGTACATATTAATAATTATATATAAGGTTCCTTTAGCTGGGCGCTGTGGCTCACGCCTGTAATCCCTGCACTTCAGGAGTCCGGGGCGGGTGGATCACCTGAGGTCAGGAGTTCAAGACCAGCTTGGCCAACATGGTGAAACCCCATCACTACTAAAAATACAAAAATTAGCTGGGTGTGATGGTGCGCGTCTATAATCCCAGCAACCTGGGAGGCTAAGGCAGGAGAATTGCTTGAACCTGGGAGGCGGAGGTTGCGATGAGCCGAGATCTCACCACTGCACTCCAGCCTGGGCGACAGAGTGAGCTCCATCTCAAAAAAAAAAAAAAATGTCTTTTAATTCCACCTCATGCATCAGAAGGATACGCCAAGGCCCAGAGTAGCTCATGAGGGGATCTGCAGGACTAAGATGGGCAGTGTGATCTGCCTCCTGGGCCTTCCGCTAAATCCCCACAAGCCCTCCCAGTTTCCCAGCTCAAGTGCAGCCTGCATCATCCACATCCTACTTTGGCTGCTGGAGGAAGCCAAGTACTGCTGGGGCACCCCAGGGGAAGCTGAGGAAACATGGGCACAGAAACCAGGCCCAATTAACAGACCATTACAGGACTCTCTAATTATCCTGAAATGGAAGGCCTTTTTATGAAGGAATCACAAATTAGAGAGAAAACCATTAAACCCGGACATGTCCATGCAGGGGCCCAGCTGAGGAGCCTCCATCCTGATCCCAGCCATGGGCAGATTCATGGAAACACCTGGGGCAGTAGATGCAGCCTGTGGCCATGTGGAGCTGGTTGCTCTGAATGCAGAGATTGGTGCGCTGCATTCACTCGGCTACTCATTTATTCATTCACCCTATATAATGTATAACTAATGGGTCCATGTGGGCTGCAACAGAAAGACGAAGTAAATAGGAACCCTTATGAAGCTGATATCAGCCGGGCGAGGTGGCTCATGCCTGTAATCTCAGTACTTTGGGAGACTGAGGTGGGCAGATCACCTGAGGTCGAGAGTTTAAGACCAGCCTGACCAACGTGGTGAAACCCCATCTCTACTAAAAATACAAAATTAGCCTGGCGTGGTGGCACATGTCTGTAATCCCAGCTACTTGGGAGGCTGAGGCAGGAGAATTGCTTGAACACTGGAGGTGGAGTTTGTGGTGAACCGAGATTGCACCATTGCACTCCAGCCTGGGCAACAAGAGCAAAACTCTGTATCAAAAAAAAAAAAAAAAAAAAAGCTGATATCAAAATGTTCTTCCGGTTAGGTACAGTAATCTCAGCACTTTGGGAGGCCAAGGCGGGTGGATCGCCTCTACTAAAAATACAAAAATTAGCTGGCTGTGGTGGCACAGGCCTGCAATCTCATTTTTTTTTTCGGCTGAATCTTGCTCTGTCACCCAGGCTAGAGTACAATGGCACCATCTGGGCTCACTGCAACCTCCGACTCCTGGGCTCAAGCAATCCTCCTGCCTTAGCCTCCCAAGTACCTGTGACTACAGGATTCTACCACCAAGCCCAGCTAATTTTTGTATTTTTAGTCCAGGCGGGGTTTCACCATGTTGGTCAGGCTGGTCTCAAACTCCTGACCTCAGATGATCTGCCCACCTCGGCCTCCCAAAGTGCTGGGATTACAGGTGTGAGCCACTGAGCCGAGCCCTTTGTTAGGTATACATAAATAGCTGGGTATGTGGTATGTGCCTGTAGGCCTAGCTAGCTACTCAGGAGGCTGAGGCAGGAAGATTGCTTGAGCTCAAGAGTTCAAGGCTGGTCTGGGCAACATAGAGAGACCCAGACTCTAAAAAATAAAAATAAAAATAATTTTTATATATACACAAAAATTAACTCAAAGTGGAAAGTGTATCATAAGTCTAAATGGAAGAGCTAAACTATAAAACTCTTAGAAGACATATAGGAGTAAATCTTGATGATCTCAGATCAGGCAGTTACTTCTTAGATAAGATTCCAAAAGCACAAATGATAAGAAAGAAGACTGACAAGTTGGATTTCATGAAAATTAAAAACAGTTGTGCTTCAAAGAACACCATCAAGAAAGTGAAAAGACTGAAATACCACCCACAGGGGGCCAAAAAAAAGAATGAAAGTGAAAAGACAACCCACAGACGGAGAGAAAATACTCAGATATTCAGATCCTTTGCTCATTGTTTATTTGAACTGTAAGAGTTTCTTATGCATTCTAGATGCAAAGGCCGCTGCACAGGCCAGGTGCAGCCACTTTGAAAAGCAGTTTGGCGGCTGCGCAAGGTGGCTCATGCCTGTAATTCCAGCACTTTGGGAGGCCAAGGCAGGCGGATTGCCTGAGGTCAGGAGTTTGAGACCAGCCCGGCCAGCATGGTGAAACGCTGTCTCCACTAAAAATACAAAAATTAGCCAGGCATGGTGGCACATGCCTGTAAACCCAGCCACTTTGGAAGCTGAGGCAGGAGAATTGCTTGAACCTGGGAGGCAGAGGTTGCAGTGAGCCAAGATTGTGACATTGCACTCCAGCCTGGGCAACAGAACAAGGCTCTGTACCAAAAACAGAAAAAACAAAAAACAGTTCCGCAGTTCTTCAAAATGCTAACCAAAGAGTTACCATAAGACCTAGCAAGTTCACTTCTAGGTATACACTCAAGAGAAATGAAAACATATGTCTACACAAAAAAAGTTGTACAAGAATGTTCACAGCAGTATTATTCACAATAGCCAAAAAGTGGAAGCAACCCAAACGTCCATCAATAGACCTTAAACAAAGTATGGTATAGCCACACAATGGAACGTTAGTTGACAAAAAAAAAAAAAAAAGAAAGAAAAGAAAAGAACGGCAATTCTGATACATGCTACAACATGGCTGAGCTTCCAAAACATTATGCGAAATGAAAGATACATGTCACAAAGAATGACATATTGTACGATTCCATTTATATGAAATGTCCAGAATACGAAAATCCATAGAGACAGAAAGTAGGTTAGTGGTTGCCTAGGGCTGGGAGTTTGAGGAAAAGAGTGGGTGACTGCTCATGGGTATTGAGTTACTTTTTGGGGTGATGAAAATATTCTAAAACTGACTGTCAATGGATGCAGAACTCTGAACATACTAAAATCCATTGAAATTTGTGATATGTAAATTATATCAATAAAGTTTTAAAAAATATACATTTGTCAAAATTCATGGAATTGTACATCTAAAAAAAGGTGCATTTTGCTACATGTAAATTATACCTCAATTTTAAAAAAAATTAACACTCCCAAAAAAGCATATGAAATAAGCTCTGGGCTGGGTGCAGTGGTTCACGCCTCTAATCCCAGCACTTGGGAGGCCAAGGCAGGCAGATCACCGGAGGTCAGGAGTTTGAGACCAGCCTGACTAATACGATGAACTCCTGTATCTACTGAAAATGCAAAAATTAGCTACCTGGGAGGCCAAGGCAGGAGAATTGTTTGAACCTGGGAAGCAAGGTTGCTGTGAGCTGAGATCAAGCCATTGCACCCCAGCCTGGGTGACAGAGCGAGACTCCCTCACAAAAAAAAAAAAAAAAAAAACCTCTGGAAGTTTAAAAAGTAAATTATGGCTCCATAATTATAGTTCAATTTAGTGTAAATATGGTAAAATTTCACTAAGAAAAGGAAAGCAAAGAGAAGCTATGATTACATTGGCTCAAATTTTTTTTATTGTCTGTCTCAGTCAATAGAATGTCAGTTTTTGCCTGCTTAGCCTTGTGCCTGGCTTACGGAAAATGCTAAAAGAGCCGCGCGCCTCACGCCTGTAATCCTAGCACTTTGGAAGGCCGAGGCAGGCGGATCATGAGGTCAGGAGTTCAAGACCAGTCTGGCCAACATAGTGAAACCCCATCTCTACTAAAAATATACACACAAAAATTAGTCAGATGTGGTGGTGTGTGCACCTGTAATCCCAGTTAGGAAGGTAAGGCAGGGGAATTGTGTGAACCCAGGAGGCAGAGGTTGCAGAGAGCCGAGATCTCACCATTGCACCCCAGCCCCGGTGACAGTGTGACAGGCAGGAAGGATGAAAAGGACCATGACAGCTCAAGTCCAACATTTTCTGGAGAGGTCTATTTGGTCTACTTTCAAGCATTTTATTATTATTATTATTATTTTAATTCCCTCCATAAGGCTGTATTACTATTATTTTTGAGACAGAGTTTTGCTTGTCTCCGCGGCTGGAGTGCAGTGGCGTGATTTCAGCTCACTGCAACCTCCGACTCCCAGGTTCAAGCGATTCTCCTCCGAGTAGCTGGAATTATAGGTCCATGCCACCATGCCTGGCTAATTTTTGTACTTTTAGTAGAGAAGGGGTTTCACCATGTTGGCCAGGCTGATTTCAAACTCCTGCCCTCAGATGACCTGCCCACCTCGTCCTCCCAAAGTGCTGGGATTACAGGTGTGAGCCACTGAGCCTGGCCCAAGCACTTTATTATTATTATTATTGCTATTGTGGTAAAATACACATAAAACAAATTTTGCCATCTGAACCGTTTTTGAGCATGATTTAGTAGTGTTAAGTATATTCTCATCATTGTACAATCAATCTCCAGAACTTTTTCCCTTTTCTAAAATTGACACTTTATACCCATTAAACAATTCATTTCCTCCTCCTGTGGCAACCACCATTCTAATTTCTGTCTCTAGAAATTTGACTACTCTAGGTACTTATATAAGTGGAACTATGTAGTATTTGTCTTTTTGTGACTGATTTATTTCACTTTGCATAATATCCTTATGGTTCATGCATGTGGTAGCACGTGGCAGCATTTCCTTCCTTTTTCGGTCTGCATAGTACTCCGTTGCATGCACACACCACATTTTCTTATCCGTTCAGCTGTCACAGACACTTGGGTTGCTCCCATCCTTTGGTTATTGTGAGAAAGCTGCTACGAACATGGGTGTATAGTTACCTCATCACGTCTCTGCTGTCACTTCTTTCAAGTGTAGACTCAGAAATAGAATTGTTAGATCACATGGTAATGTGATTTTTCATCTTTTGGGAACCTGACATACTATTTTCCATAGTGGCTGCACCATTTTACACTCACACCACCAGCGCACAACACCTCCAAGCACTTGTGTGCCGTGCCACACCCCAGTCCCACTCCAAATGCCTCAGCAGGCAAGTCCTGCGGCACCCACTCCTACAAGGTGGTAAGTGGTGAGGGGCCAGATGACAGCTCGGGATCTCCAGCATTCTAGGATGTTCTAGGAAGTCGGAGGAGAGGGTTGAGAACTGCACGCTTACCATAGGGCTGTAAGAAAAGGGAGGCTCAGGACTGGCGAGGATAAATAGCCCATATTTATGGAATCTTTTGCATCTTCAACTCACTTATCACCGACTACAAAATCGCTAACACGATGATTATTCCCATTTTACAGATGAGGAAACCAAGCAACAGGGAGCAACAGAAGGAGCTTGGACTGGGAACGGGGAGACCTGTGGTTTTGCCTGAGTTTTCACTGACCCTTGTTTCTTCATCTTTGAACTGAGGGGATGGGACTGGATGACACCTAAGAGAGACTGAGGCAAAGCTCAGCTGCCAGCTTCTGCCACTGCTGTTTTCCTCCTGCCCCACCAGGTTTCTCTCCCTGGGTTCAAGCCTAGGGTGGGGCTCGGGGTAGGAAGAACAGAGCCTTCTTGCAGGTCACTAAGCAAATGCTTGACTGCTTTCTGGGGCGTGTCTAAGTCTGGAAGGAGAACGTTAAGAAGAAATTTCCACAGCCCTTCCCCCATTGGGGGATTTTCCACTCTGCCTGGGCAGACATGCCTCTCGGGTTCCCTGGAGCCAAGCTCTGGCAATCTGTAGGTTTCATTGAATGGCTCAGCTCAGCGCTAGGAGACATGTTCTGGGTCTTGCCCTAGGAAAGGGGCAAGTTTGTTGAGGAGGCACAACTGATCTAGAAAGACGAAATGGGGTTGGAGGCAGGATGGTACAGAATCAAGTATTCAGTCTAGAAGAACCCCAGAGAGAGACCAGGGGAGACAGAAGCCATCATGGGGAACTTCCTAGAATAAGGAACCAGAGTTGGAGGGGCACAGGAGACTTGCTAGGCAGACAGGAGAATGCAGAACAGATGAGGGGCCTGGCTTGGTGGCTCACATTTGTAATCCCAGCAATTTGGGAGGCCGAGGCAGACAGATTACTTGACGTCAGGAGTTCAAGACCAGCCTGGCTAACATGGCGAAACCCTGTTTCTACTAAAAATACAAAAATTAGTCAGGTATGGTGGCACATGCCTGCAATCCCAGCTACTAGGGAGGCTGAGGCAGGAGAATTGCTTGAACCCGGGAGGCGGAGGTTGCAGTGAGCCCAGATAGGATCACTGCACTCCAGCCTGAGTGACAGAGTGAGACTCTATCTTAAAAAAAAAAAAAAAAAAAAAAAAAGAACAGATAAGGAAGAAAATAACATGGCCCAGCTTTGCGAAGCAGACTGAGGAAATCAGAAGACAGCTGTTGCTGGGGCTGGTGCTGTGGCTGCTGCTCTTGGCGGTCCCACTGCGGGAACACTCTTCTCTCAGAGCATCCCCTGGCCAGCTGCTAGAGCATCAGGTTTAGTTCACTGTCCCCTGCTCCACAAGGCAGCATGCCCTGGCCACCCCTGCGAAAGCAGCCATCCTCTAGTGCAGCTCCACATTTCTTCTTTTTCTTTTTTTTTCTTTTTTGAGACGGAGTTTCGGTCTTGTTGCCCAGGCTGGAGTGCAGTGGCATGATCTCGGCTCACTGCAACCCCTGTCGCCCAGATTCAAGCAATTCTCCTGCCTCAGCCTCCGAGTAGCCGGGATTACAGGCATGCGCCACCACACCAGGCTAATTTTTTTGTAATTTTAGTAGAGGCGGGGTTTCACTGTGTTGGTCAGGCTGGTCTCAAACTCCTGACCTCGTGATCCGCCCGCCTCAGCCTCCCAAAGCGCTGGGATTACAGGCATTAGCCACCACGCCTGGCCTGCAGCTCCAAATTTCATTTTCTCCACAGCCCTTATCAGCCCCCGAAGTTAGCCTGTGTGTTTGTTCAGTGACCACCTCCCTTCTACAGGATAGGAGTTCCATGACAGCAGAGGGATTGCTGGGGTGGTTCTCCACCAAATCCTAAGGCCCTGGCACATAGCTAGGTCAGTCATTTTTGTTTGTTTTTCATTTTTTGTTGCTCTGTCACTCGGCTGGAGTGCAGTGGCACAAACAGAGCTCACTGAAGCCTCAACTGCCCAGGTTCAAGTGATCCTCCCACCTCAGCCTCCCGAGTAGCTGGGACCACAGGCATGTACCACCACTCCCAGCTAATGTTTTATTGTTCGTATTGTTATTTGTAGAGGTGGGAATCTCACTTTGTTGCCCAGGCTGGTCTCAAATTCTTGGGCTCAAGCGATCCTCCCACCTTTGTCTCCCAAAGTGTTGGGATTACAAGTGTGAGCCACCACACCCCAACTCAGTAAATATTGTTGAGATTCACTGAATTGTACTTTGGAATGTCATGGTAAAAGGAAGCCTATAGGCCATGTGCAGTGGCTCATGCGGTAATCCCAGCACTTTGGGAGGCCGAGGCAGGCAGATCATCTGAGGTCAGGAATTTGAGATCAGCCCGACCAACATGGTGAAACCCCATCTGTACTAAAAATACAAAAATTAGCCAGGCGTGGTGGCATGCGCCTGTAGTCTCAGCTACTCAGGAGGCTGAGGCAGGAGAATCCCTTGAACCTGGGAGGTGGGGGTTGTGGTAAGCCAGGATTGCACCACTGCACTCCAGCCTGGGTGACAGAGTGAGACTCCATCTCAAAAAAAAAAAAAAAGGAAGCCTATAATAACAATTTTTTTTTTCTGAGTTCCTACTATATGCCAGGCACTGTGCTAAGTGCCTTACAAACATTGTCTCCTATATTCCTCTGAGCAACTCTATGGGAGAGGTGCTACCTGTTTTATAGGTGAGGAAACTGAGGCCAAGAGAGGTTGGTGAAGTTGTTCAAGGACACACAGAGACAGGATTTGAGCCTCCACATTTAACCTCTAGTCTAACAGTGTTCAATAGAAATATAATACAAAGTTGGGCATGGTGGCTCACGCCTTATAATCCCAGCACTTTGGGAGGCCAAGGTGGGCAGATCACCTGAGGTCAGGAGTTGGAGACCAGCCTGGCCAACATGGTGAAATCCTGTCTCTACCAAAAATACAAAAATTAGCGGGGCATGGTGGCAGGTGCCTGTAATCCCAGCTACTTGGGAGGCTGAGGCATGAGACTCGCTTGAACCTGGGAGGCGGAGGTTTCAGTGAGCCAAGATCACACCACTGTACTCCAGCCTGGCGGACAGAGCAAGACTCTCTCTCAAAAAAAAAAAAAAAAGGAAATATAATATAAGCCATATAAGTAATGTAAAATTTTCCAGTAGCCTTATTAAAATGTAGAAGCAGGTGAAATTAACTTTAATAACATATTTTATTTAGTTTGACATAAAAATAGTATCATTAGGCTGGGCACAGTGGCTCATACCTGCAATCCCAGCACCTTGGGAGGATGAGGTGGGCAGATCACCTGAGGTCGGGAGTTCAAGACCAGCCTGACCAACATGCAGAAACCCTGTCTCTACTGAAAATACAAAAGTTAGCCAGGCATGGTGGCAGGCATCTGTAGTCACAGCTACTCAGGAGGCTGAGTCAGGGAAATCACTTAAACCCAGGAGGCGGAGGTTGCAATGAGCTGAGATTGCACCATCGCACTCCAGCACGGGCAACAGAGCAAGACTCTGTCTCAACAACAAAAAAAAGTGATACTCATTTCAGATATTGGAAAATGTTAAAGTATGTTTGGAACAACTTGGGTACATGAATCTACTTTTTCAACTGCAAATTTTATGAAATCTAAATACAAATCATTTTACTGATGAAAATTTAGCAAATGCTGTAAATATAGTTACCAGATTTTGGAGAGTTAAAGAAATGTAAAATATCTAATTCAAAATTTTATATTGATTCATGTTTAATGATCCTTTTTTTTTTTTTTTTGAGACAGAGTCTCATTCTATCTCCCAAGCTGGAGTGCAGTGGCACGATCTTGGTTCCACAACCTCTATCTCCTAGGTTCAAACAATTCTCCTGTCTCAGCCTCCTGAGTAGCTGGGACTACAGGCATGTGCCACCACGCCTGGCTAATTTATTTGTATTTTTAGTAGAGATGGAGTTTCACCATGTTGAAGCTAGTCTTGAACTCCTGACCTCATGATCTGCCTGCCTTGGCCTCCCAAAGTGCTCGGATTACAGGCATGAGCCACCTCGTCTGGCTGAGTACCACTTTTTAAACTTAAATGACTTAAATGTACATTAATCAAAATTAAATAATTTTTTTTTTGAGACAGTGTCTCGCTCTGTCATCTGAACTGGAGTGTAGTGGCACAGTCTCGGCTCACTGCAACTTTCACCTCCCGGGTTCAAGTGATTCTCCAACCTCAGCCTCCTGAGTAGCTGGGATTAACAGGTCCCTGCCACCATGCCCAGGTAAGTTTTGTATTTTTAGTAGACAAGGATTCACCTTGTTGGCCAGGCTGGTCTCGAACTCCTGATCTCAGGTGATCTGCCTGCCTCAACCTCCCAAAGTGCTGGGATTACAGGAGTGAGCCACTGCGCCCGGCCAATTAAATAAAATGTAAAGTTCAGCTCCTCAGCAGTGCTAGGTATATGTCAAGCACTCAACAGCCACACGTGGCCCGTGGCCTCCATGTTGGAAGGCACAGCTGTGAGCTGTATAGCCTTGTCTGGCATGAGGGTTGGATGGGTAGGAGAGGGAGGTTGGAGTCCAGGAGGCTGGTGGGAGGAATTCGTAGCCAATAGGGACCAGCTATGGGAGGGAAGGGGGTGAAAACAGACAGGCAGGCCTGGGCCCACCTAAAAATGAGACAGGATCCCCAGCCGTGATGCCCACCAAGCTACACAGGTCTGGCCCACTAGCTCACAAGGGGAGTATCCACGGTGGGCTCTTCCCACTAAGGAAGTTGTGGCCCCAGACTCTTGGGTAGAGCTCCTATGCCCTCCTACGCTACTACAAAGGGATCTGGGGGATGTATGAGGCTGGATCTGAGCAGGCTCCAGCTCTGTGGGTGGAGTGATCTTCCTCTTATCTCTCCCAACTGTGGGCAGCTGGGGTGGGGTGGTTAAGTACGTGGTCCTGGTTAAGCAACTCTGAAGTCAGATACACCTGGGTTTCAACCCCAGCTTGGCCAGTTCTTTACTGTGTGAACTTGGACAAGTCAAGTCTCCTCTCTGAGCCTCAGTTTCCTCATCTGGAAAATGAAGACAAATAATGTAATGTTGTAAGACTCTAATGATGTCTGGAGAGTGCCCAGCCCAATCAATCAACTGATCAATTAACAATCACTGTTCTTCCCAGGTAATGTCCTTTTCCTTCTAAAAACAGGCGTGATGGCCCACCCCTAGAATCCCAGCTGTTAATATTTAGGAAGCTGCGGCAGGAGGATCAGTTGAGGCCAGGAATCCAGCCTGGGCAACATAGTGAGACCCCATTGCTACAAAAACATTAAAAAATTAAAAATTATTTCAGAATAGGAAAATAGATCGGAGAATGTTGGTGATTATTGGAAAGGAGAGGGCAGAGGTGAGATGAAGGGGGTTAATTCCCATGTGGAGGGTCCCCTTCTAGGACTCCCCCACCTTTCCTGCTGGGGATCCTGCCCATTTTTAGGTAGGCCCAGGCCTGCCTGCCTCTGTTTCCTCACCCTTCCCTCCAACAGACTTGGTTAACCAGCAGGGGTGGGGAACGGCCCTGCTGCTCCCAGAAGCTGTAGGTGCTGGAGCATGAGGTAAGATGGCCAAGAGCCACCTTCCAGAAATGGGGAGAATGACTCAAAGGGAATCAGGAGCCAGTGAGGTCACCCCGGGTACCTGGAGTTACTCAGAGTGACACTGATACTGATACATGCCTGGCAGGAGTGATGGATGATGGAGGCTCCAGGAAAGCAGGTGGGGCTAGAAACCACCCAAGGCAAGGAAACTGTTGGGTCTGAAGCTCCAGGTAAGCAGGGTACGGCCTGAGAGCAGCGGCAGAGGCTGAAATGGGCTTGGTCCGGGTGTTTTTGCGGGTGGGGTAGCTCCAACTCTCCCCCTCTGAGTCAGTACCCCACTAAAGCTAGCAACAGTGAGATCTGTGACCTCAACTCCCCCCACTGCAACTCCACAGTCCCCAAACCTTTGCTCTGCTGGGTCCTCCCAAGTGTGAGAGCTGACACAGCCCTGAGCAGCCCACTGTCCTCTGCCCGGCCAAGTCTTCTAACTCTTGTCACCTTGTCCCACATCATTTCTTCCCTTGTCTGGCACCCCCTCCTGGAATTGGTGCCCAGAGGTGGGAAAAACCTACCCTGTTCACTGCAAAGTGGCAAACTGTCGCCATGAAGAACCGGGAAGAACCAGGTCACAAGGCAGGGAGGATGAAGCACCCAGCCTGTTCTACCCTTTCCGATGGCTAATCCTTCAGGTGCAGCTTGTAAGCAGGTCAATTACAGAACAGGAAACAGAGGTGCAACGAAGTCATGATTAGAAGACTGCCCAGGGGGACCATTCAAGGCCTCCCTCACCCCTGCAAGCCCTTCTAGGAGCTCTGGTTACGTCACTCTCGCTCAGTCCACCTGGGAGGTGCCATCCACAGGTCCTGAAGTGTGTGGCCTATCCCTGCTATGTAAGGTGGCCCTCCCCAGTCTGCTTCCTCTTTGAGGTGATTCCTAGTGGCAGGCAAGTGGTGGAAGACAGCAGAGATGGCTGCCTCTGGTGTTGGGGTCTGGAGTCAAAGAGCCCGGGTGGAGCGTTCATCACCCATAAGTATCCTCTTGGCTCTCACTGTTCTTCAAGAGGGAGGCATCCAGCCTAGTGGTGAGATGCTCCCACTGTGGAGTCAGGTTGGTGTTGGCCTTGGGACAGTCCTTCCATTTTTTTTTTTTTTTTTTTGAAACCAAGTCTCACTCTGTCACCCAGGCTGGAGTGCAGCGGCGCAACCTCGGCTCACTGCAACCTCCGTCTCCTGGGTTCCAGCAATTCTCCTGCCTCAGCCTTCTGAGTAGCTGGGATTAACAAGTTCCTGCCACCATACCCAGATAAGTTTTGTATTTTTAGTAGAGACAGAGATTCTCCTTTTTGGCCAGGCTGGTCTCGAACTCCTGACCTCAGGCGATCTGCCCGCCTCGGCCTCCCAAAGTGCTGGGATTACAGGCGTGAGCCACTGTGCCCGGCCAGTTTTTTAGCCTGTCAGCTCTGTGAGGAACACTTATTATGGTCATTGGGTACCCACAGCTTTGATCCTTGGCACGTGCTCAGGTGGATGAATGAATGAGTGGAAGAGAGGACGGAAGAGAAAGCAGTAGGGAGAAGGGGAAGAATAAAGGAAGGGTTGAGTTTGTTCTGGACGCTCCCAGCTTCCATTCCCACCACACTCTCCCTCTGCTCCCAGGACACCAGGGAACTGACTCAAGGCTCTCCTCTTACCAGGTGCTGCGTGGGGTTCAGAGAGAAGAGCCAATTTGAAATGGGGCACTGGTTTGAACCCTGGACCTGCTGCTCGCCATTGACTGAACTTAGCCGCTCAAGTATTCTCCCCTGTAAAATGGAAGTGATCATAGCAACTACCTCGCTGAATTGTAGGAAGACCAAAAGATGTATATGAATACGTTTGTCAACTAAAGAGTGTTAGGGATTCTCCAGGGTAGGGATAGGCAGTGCAGGCTCTGGAACCAGACTTGTGTTCACATCCCTGCTCCACTGCTTGGAGACCTTTGGCAAGGTCCTTAACTCTTCTGGGCTTTAGTTTTCTCATCTGTAAAACAGAGATTATACTAGTTCCTATCTCATAGAGTTGTTATAAAGATTAATGAGATAATGCATGAGAAGTTTTTGAATCAGTGCATGGCACAGATTAGGAGATCAATCAGTGGTGTCCACGATCAAGTGCCTGGTATGTGCCTGCTGTCAGGAAGGATGATGTGAACTACTTCACACTAAAGAGTTAATGCATGATAAGATCTACTATGCTCGGGTGGGTGTGGAGGCTCACGCCTGTGATCCTAGCACTTTGGGAAGCCAAGGCAAGTGGATCGCCTGAGGTCAGGAGTTTGAGACCAGCCTGGCCAACATGGCAAAATCTTGTCTCTACTAAAAATACAAAAATTAGCCTGCATGGTGGCTGGCACCTCTAATCTCAGCTACTCGGGAGGCTGAGGCAGAGAATCACTTGAACCCAGTGGGTGGATGTTGCAGTGATCCGTGATCGCGCCATTGCACTCCAGCCTGGGCTACAAGAGTGAAACTCTGTCTCAAAAAAAAAAAAAAAAGATGATCTACTGTGTGCTCGCTTGCTCTCTCTCTCTCTCTCTCTTTCTCAGGGGCACATGGATCTTAACAGGAATTAAAGAAGTGAAACCCCATCTAATTATGGGATTTAAAAAGTAAAACAGGCATACAGGGGGTAGGTAAGGGCCTTCCTAGTGTCCCTCAAAATCACAGCTGCTGCCCACTGCACAAATCCTGCCTGGTCCCAGAGAGGGACCACACACAGGGGAAGGGAGAACATAGTGCCAGTCCCCGAGGAAGCTCGCCTCTGCTGGAGAAACAGGAGTCACCTGGCCCCCAGGATACTGCAACACTCCAGCTAAACCCAGAGGCCCTTCTATGGCGGCAGTGGCCCAGCCTGAAGCAATCAGAAGGGCTTCAAGGACCCTCCAGAGAGCAACAGAAGCCAGGGTCAGGGGGCAGGGACAGGCACCAGATGTGGCACCAAGAAATGTTCTAGTGGGTGTCAGGATTATTTTTCATTATCCTCAGAATTTGATCAAACCCATTTATTATTATTATTATTATTATTATTACTAAGACAGAGTTTCGCTCTTGTTCCCCATGCTGGAGTGCAGTGGTGCCATCTCCGCCCACTGCAACCTCTGCCTCCCAGGTTCAAGAGCCTCACTTTCCAATCCATTTCTCCCTGACTGGCACCTGTAGTAGAAGGTGCAGAGGGAGTCAGGAGGTGGGCTCTGAAGCCCTGGCATTGGGGCGTTAGCAATGGGCACTCATTCGATATCTCTTCAGTTCCTCCTTTGGAGAAACCCTCTTCCCTCCTTCTCTTTCAGCCCATTGGAGCAGGGGAGGCTGCAGATGTGGCGCCTGTGAACAGACTTGCCAATGAACACGGGATTATTCCTGCCCTGCCCCTGGTATTTGTGTGGTCATGTGACCCCAATTGTCCAGTTAGACTGAAAGCTGGGATGTGGGTCACAATTCCCAAGGACAGAGCTTCTTTTCTACTCAACTAGAACATGGGATGATGAACCCCTGCAGCTGCAGCAGACGCTCATGGAGCCCAAATGCTTCCTAAGACAGCAAAGTCAAAGTAGAAAGACTCTGGGATATGAGTCTTCATGACATCATGGCATCTTCAGATCAAGTCATGCCTGCACTTCTGTTTCCTGAGCCAGTAGATTCCCTTTTTAGCACAAACCAGTTTGAGTCAGGTTTTCTGGCAGTTGCATCATAAAGAGTCTGACATTTGACCGGGCACCGTGGCTCACACCTGTAATCCCAGCATTTTGGGAAGCCGAGGCAGGCGGATCACCTGAAGTCGGGAGTTTGAGACCAGCCTGACCAACATGGAGAAACCCCGTTTCTACCAAAAATACAAAATTAGCCGAGTGTGGTGGTGCATGCCTGTAATCCCAGCTACTCAAGAGGCTGAGGCAGGAGAATTGCTTGAACCCAGGAGGCAGAGGTTGCAGTGAGCTGAGGTCGCACCATTGTACTCCAGCCTGGGTGACAGCGAGACTCCGTCTCAAACAAAAAAAAAAGGGTCTGACATTCACATGGTGAACTTTCTTAACCTCTCTGAACTTCAGTTTTCTCATCTGCAAAATGGGAATGAGAACATAATATTTTTTTTAGCAGAAAGGGTTGTTCTGGGATAATTAAAAGGGTGGGCCAGGGTCCAACGCTTAACATAGGGCCCAGTGCCCCATAGGGCTCAAAAAAACCATCAGCTCTCAGATGCTCCGTAAGTGTTTGTTAATGACTAGGCAGGCAGCTCTGGCCCCTGAGGTGAACTGTGAAGGCATCTGGACAAAAGCCTTTTCCTGTGACTCTGTGAAAACACTGTTATGGGGCGGGGGGCACGCCTGCAGGGTGGCACCAAGAAATGTTCCACTGGGTGTCAGGATTATTTTTCATTATCCTCAGAATTTGATCAAATCCATTTATTATTATTATTATTATTATTATTACTACTACTACTACTAAGACGGAGTTTCGCTCTAGTTCCCCACGCTGGAGTGCAATGGTGCCATCTCGGCTCACCGCAACCTCTGCCTCCCAGGTTCAAGCAATTCTCCTGCCTCCGCTTCCGGAGTAGTTGGGATTACCGGCAGGTGCCACCACACCTGGCTAATTGATCAAACCCATTTTACAGATGAGGGACGTGAGGCTTAGAGATTAGGTCCAGTCTAATGCCAAGTTCAGCCACTAGCCTGGTTCAGGCCCTCCGCTGCAGCACATTAGTGCTGCCCCACGGGGGTCATGCCTTGCAAGCCTCAGCCCCAACTAGGCTAAGCTAAATGGGTCTGTTCTTCTTAAATGGGGCTTCCAGAGGGAACCTCAGCCTGTTTTGAAAGGACAACAAGGAGTTAGAAACACTTTCTCCGTCCTTCCCCTGAGGGGCGGGCTCCATCTTATTTATTTTTAGAGAAGGGGTCCCCCTATCTTGCCCAGGCTGGTCTCAAACCGCTGGTCTCAAGCGATCCTCCCTCCTTGACCTCCCAAAGGGATGGGTTTAAGATGTGAGCCACGGCGCGCTGCCTCCATGTTCTTTAATCTGCTGTCCCTGGCCCGGGGACCTCTGCTGATAAAGCTCAGTTTCCCCTTTCTGATGTCTTGGAGCGAAGGCTGTTACCAGTTCGCGGCGGTTAACCCCACAGAGACAGCCTGACGCAGATTTGCTACAGGAAACCACAGAGTCCCACGGTTTGGCACGAACCCTTCCTTCCGGGCCAGCCAGGATGCCTGCGGGTGGGGGTGGGCGCGGCACCTCCTACTTCCCCCCCAGATAACCACCAACCGGCCACATCGTTCTTCATTCTCACGTCTGGGAACTGAGCTCACTCGGGCTTTTCCTACGTAGCCTCCTTCAGCCTGTTTCCTCATCTGCAAAATGGGCACAAGGATAGCATCCACCTATTTCAGGGTCGTTCTGAGGGGATTTTGGAGAGAAAGCTAGGGTTTTCAGCACACGGCTCGACACAAAGTAGATGTTCGCCGCTCCTCCCCCACTCCCCGCCCCGGCAGAGACAGGAAGGCTCGCGTGCCCTTGGCCACGGCGCAGGCGGGTGCAGGGCGGGGTTTGCAGGGGGTCCCGTGCAGCTCCGAGCCCGGGGTCCTTCCACCGCCTGAGCTCAGTCTTCGGCCAGTGGGGCCCTTCCACCCGCTTCCTTAATATTTTCCTCCTCCGCCTCCTCCCCGCCTCCGCCAGGCGGTCCTCGGAAACCTCCAGGCCGCAGC
>CAUYQU010038673.1:0-11114 GCA_963574635.1 Cheracebus regulus
AATCTCAGAATTTTCTTTTTATGACCTTGATAGTTTCAAGTTTTGAGTCTTGGTCAAGTATGTCACAGACTGGCCCTCAGTTTGGGTTTGCCTGTTTTCTCATGATTAGACTGGATTATGGGTATTTGGAAGGAATACCACAGAGGTAAAGTGTACCTTGATTATATCTTAGGAGGCACGTGCATCACATGGCAGCACTGATGGTGTTAACCTTGGGTAAGCTGGTGTTTGTCGTTTCTCCACTGTAAGGCAGCCTTTTCCCTTTCCATACCGTATTCACTGGAGTTGAGTCACCTAGTCCACACTCAAACAGGAGGGGTATGCTCTACCTCCTGGAGTCAGGAGTATCTACGTGTATTATTTGGAATTCTTCAGTAAGGAAGATGTGTCTCTTTTCCCTTCCCTTAGCTGTTTCAGAAACTTTTTTTTTTTTTTCAGACCGAGTTTCCCTTTTGTCGCCCAGGCTGGAGTGCAGTGGTATGATTTTGGCTAGCCGCAACCTCCGCCTCCCCAGTTCAAGCTATTCTCCTGTCTCAGACTCCTGAGTAGTTGGGACTACAGGTGCATGCCATCATGCACAGCTACTTTTTGTATTTTTAGTACAGAGGGGTTTCACCATGTTGGCCAGGATGGTCTCGATCCCTTGACTTTGTGATTCACCTGCCTCGGCCTCCCAAAGTGCTGGGATTACAAACGTGAGCCACTGCGCCCGGCCTTAGAAACTATTTTTACCTCGTCTGTAGGCATCCTAGACAGTTTTGCTCATTTTTGAAACTGTCCTGCCAATGATCATAAGTTATTTACAATATTTCGCTATTAAGAGCAATGCTACTGTGAACAGGCTTGTATGTATCTACTGGACTCATGTGCAAGTTTCTTTAGGGAATATTCCTAAGAGCAGAAATGCTGGGTCACAGACCCTGTGTCCTATTCAGATGTACAAGATAATGCGAGACTGTTTTCCAAAGTGGTTGTGCCAATTTGGATTCTCAGCAGCAACATATAAAGTTCTAATTGGTCTACATCCTCAACACTGGTATTCTGAGTCTTGTTAATTTTTGCCAGTCTGGTAGGTGTATCTCATTATGACCTTAAATTAGTTTTCTTGATTACTACTGAGCATCTTTTCATGTTATTTACTATTTGCATATCATTTTCTAAAAATTATCTTTTAAGATCTTTTGCCATTTTTTTCTGAGTGATCTTTACTATTACTGATTTATAGGAATTAGGAATTATTTATATATCCTGTATTATATATATATATATATATATATATTCCTATACATATATTCCTAATTCCTATACATATTTTTGAGATGGAGTCTTGCTCTGTCACCCAGGATGGAGTGCAGTGGCGTGATCTCAGCTCACTGCAACCTCCGCCTCCAGTGTTTGAACAATTCTCCTGCCTCAGCCTCCCAAGCAGCTGGGCCTACAAGCGCCCACCACCACGCCCGGCTAATTTTTGTATTTTTAGTAGAGATGGAGTTTCACCATATTGGCCAGGCTGGTCTTGAACTCCTGACCTTGTGATCCAACCCCTCAGCCTCCCAAAGTGCTGGAAGCGTGAGCCACCGTGCCAGGTCATCCTGGATCCTTTTAAAACTGTATCTACTGTAAATATATGCTCCACTTTTAGCTTGTTTCTCCACCACTCTGTATCACATGAAGAACAAAAGTTCTTATTTCAACACAGGCAAATTTACACATCTTTCATAGTTAGTACTTTCAATGTCTTCTTCAAGAAATCTCTCTCTCCCTTCAAACTAAGGTCACAGGAGTATTTTTTTTTCTCTAAATTTTAAGGGTTTTACATTTAATATTTAACTTAGCTATATCTGATTTTTGTGATATATATGTAAATATAATGCTTTTCAGTATTAAAAACTCACATTATAATTACCAAGGAAACCATGGGAAAATTATGCTGGGACTCTCAAATAACCTTTTAAGAGGTTAGCACTAGGTCTCCGGCCCAAACTACAGGGTGATTTTGATTCCCAGTAACTTTCATAGACCTAAGCAACCGTCACACAAAATGTCCACAAAAAGGAGCTAGTGTTTGCTTCTTTAAACACCAGCATCCATGTTATTTGGTACAGGGTAGTTGTCAAAAAGCTGAGAGGATTTAGAGTAGTTAATCAAAATAAAAAACTTCTTTACACTTTATTTAAATCCTGGCTAACAGAAGCATCTCCAAACAGTGAAATAAAGGTACTGCAGTTCAGCTGTGGGGAAAATAAAAGGTGTTATTCTAAAACAGGACTTCAGGCCGGGCACGGTGGCTCACACCTGCAATGGAGCCTGAGGCTGGTGGATCACCTGAAGTCAGGAGTTCGAGACCAGCCTGGTCAACATGGCGAAATGCCATTTCTACTAAAAATACAAATATTAGCCAGGCATGGTGGCGGGCACCTATAATCCCAGCTACTTGGGAGGCTGAGGCAGAAGAATTGCTTGAACCTGGGAGGCAGAGGTTGCAGTGAGCTGAGATTGCGCCACTGCACTCCAGCCTGGGCGAGAGCGAGACTCTGTCTCAATCAATCAATCAATCAATCAATACAGGACTGTCTTTATGTTCCCAGCAGTCTCACCATTAACCAAAATAGAGCTGAGATTGCGCCACTGCACTCCAGCCTAGGCAAGAGCAAGACTCCGGCTAATTAAATAAATAAATGAATAAATAAATACAGGACTGTCTGTCTCAATAAATAAATAAATACAGACAGGACTGTTTTTATGTTCCCAGCAGCCGAGCCACTGACCAAAACAGTTAGAAGTTATAAATGAGTAATTAAAGGGAAAATCTGCTCCTAAGCCAAGAGAACCTTCCTCCCCTGACTAATAAAAAATGAGGCAAAGAGTTCTCCAATATTTCTCCACTTTATTAAGGTTGACCACCATGATGTTTATGTATCTAAACTTTTTTTGTAAGTTTTCAGTGATGTTTAGATTCTGAATTATTTTTCTATAATTAAGTTAATTTAGGCACATTGGTTTGTATTTTACAGAGAACACTTATCTTTAGGACACAGATAGGAACAAGTATAATTTGCAAATATTACAAAGATAATTTCCAAATCTCAGCTGGCCTCTTTCCCAACTGCAAACACTCATTTAGTCTTTACTGACAACAGAGACCAAAAACAATCACCCACACATCTCTGTGTGAGCTTCTGGCGGCTTAGAAATCCCTGAAAGAGCAGTAAACTGTTATTACTGAAAAGCTCAGAACACTGGCAAGGCTTAAGTGCAAAGTATTTAACAGAAGGCCAGGAGAATTGTTTTCCTAAGAGGCGCTAGGAACTATAAATGTCATTTAGTAATGCACTGAAGTTTCTGAGTGTTGCACAGAAACTTCAGTTCACTTCTTCTGGATCTATTATTTTGGATAAGCCTCCACTATCACAGCATGGCCCTGTAAAGAAAACAAAGTCCAATTAGAGCAATGAATGGTGATGAATCCAGCTAGTACAGAGACAGTAGAGAACAGTGAGAAAAGTACAGCCTTTGGAGTTTGATCCTGGCTTTGCCATTCAATCACTGTGTGATCTTGGGAAGGTCTGTAGTCAGTCTGAACCTGAATTTCCTCTATAACACATTTCTCACCTAAAACCACATAGGCTAGAAGGAAGTGGCATGACATTTCACAAATGCTGAATGAAAAGAACTGTCAGTTGTGAATTCTATATCTGATGAACCAGCTTCAGACTAAGTAAAACTAAAAGAAGTAGTTTACTAAAAGGAGTAGACCTATTCTTAAAGAATGAACAAAGGAAGCCATTCAATAGAATGTAAATGATAAAAGAAGCAATCCTGTAGCACCAGGAAGAGAAAGACAGAAAGAGCAGGAATAAGTATTTACCACAGACTATGCGTCTCATAAATCATATAAATCACATTTGACGATTGGAACACAAATTTTAATACCATCTCATACTCAAGAATCTAAATGGAAGTATGGTTTCCACACTTCACTTGAAGTGGTAAATGTTATCAGCAGACAGTGATAAATCACATGTATATATTGTAATACCCAGTTGAAACAGTTAAGAAAACTATGTAAAGGCATGCAAATAAATACAATACTATAAATAAATCAAGACAGAATCCTAAAATATAACCCATGGGGAAGTCAAGAAAAAAACACAAGAATGAGAAATAGAGGAAACAGAAACAAAAAAAATGGCAGACAAACTCACCTATCAATAATTACTTTAAATATACATGGCGTAAACACACAAATTAAAAGGCAAGGCTTGGCAGCATGGACCAAAAAAAAAAAAAATCGGAGCAGTGTGAAAAAGAAGAGGCAAGAACGACCCCCAGACTGACCAAAGCCCACGCCTTGCTGCATCCAGTGCCCAGCGCCTACATCCCACCGCCGTCGCCACCACGCCCAAGAGAAAGGCTGGAGGGGATGCCAAAGGAGGTAACGCCAAGGTGAAGGGCGAACCACAGGGAAGATCCGTGAGGTTGTCTGCTAAACCTGCTCCTCCAAAGCCAGAGCCCAAGCCTAAAATGGCTCCTGTAAAGAAGGGAGAAAGGTACCAAAGGGGAAAATGGAAAAGCTGATGCTGTCAAGGAGGGGAATAACCCTGCAGAAAATGGAGATGCCAAAACAGACCTTCACAGAAAGCTGAAGGTGCTGGAGACGCCAAGTGTGGTGTATACACTTTTTATAATTGTGTATTTCTGATGACTGTACAGTTTGAAATAGTATTTTTTTTATCAAGTTTTATAAAAATGCAGATTTTTTTTTTAAGCTATGTTGTTAGCACAGAGAACACGTCGTTGTTGTTTTGGGGGAAGGGGCATATGTCACTAATAGACTGTCTCCAAAGCTGGACTAATGTTGGGAAAACACCTTTCCCTTCTAGTTTTGAGAGACTTCCTTCCTCTTGGCTCCCAGGAGGAGGGATTCCCTGACTTTGACACACATGGCCACCTTGGCACAAAAGCCTTAGGGTATGGAAAAACAAATTTGCCTTCATGTCCTCTTCTCCCTTTCCATCTTTCAGCATAGACTTAAGACCCTTAAACTCAGACATCTGTTGGAACCTGACTCCCCAGTCATTAGTTACCAGTGTGTGAGGCAATCTGGACTTGCCAGTGATGCCACTGAGATGGCACCTGTCAAAAGAGCGGTGGTTCCATTCCTAGATTGTGGATCTTCAGACAAATTCTGCCATTTTCATTTCACTTCCTGAAAGTCAGGGTTGGCTCGAGAAAAGCTGTTAAACAACATGCTAAATGTCAAATGTCAACCCTCACTCTAAACCTTACCTGTTCAGAGCATCAGATGACGACTTCATCGGGTTTTATAGTGGCTTTCTGATTTTTGGTAGTCCATCAAAGAAGGGAGTTTGAAAGTTGTTGTGTACTGTTAACGACTGTCTGCCCATGTCCTGCCTGAAATATCATGATTGTTTATGGAAAGTATCTTTAATAAAGTTGGATACAGTTTGGCTTGGAAAAAAAATTGAAACCATGTGCAGTTTAAAAGAAATTCATTTAGTTTCAAAGTATCTTTCAAGTTAAACATGCACTTACCACACAACCCAGCAACAGCACTTTCTGCACATTTATCCCAGAGAAGGGAAAATGTATGCCCATTCAAAAACATTTAACAGATGTTCATAGAGGTTTTATTTTTAATAGCCAAAACCTGGAAACAATTTGGATATCATTCAATGGATAAACAGTTAGAAACTGTGGTACATCCATGCCAAAGAATACTACTCAGCAATAAAAAAGAGTGAACTATGGACACGATAACTTGGAAGACTCTCCAGAGACATACCATGAGTGGGGGTTGCAGGGGAGCCAATCCCAGATGGTTACATAGTGTATGCTTCCATTAAACACTTGAAATGACAGAATTATAGACATGTAGGACAGACTAGTATCAGGAAGGTGGGCTAGAGGAGATACTAGGGAAGTACATGTGATTCTAAAAGGAGAACTATACGTTGAAAGTATTCTGTATCTTGATTGTGGTGGTGGGCACATGCGTCTATACACATGATAAAAATCACCTAGCACCCTACACACATACATACATCTGGGTATGAGTAAAACCAGGTGGATTACATCAGAAACAATATTCTGGCTGTGATACTGCACTATGGTTTCATACGATGCTACCTTTAGGAGAATCTGCATAAAAGGTTATTTCTTACAACTGCTTATGGCTTACATTTTTCAGCTATACTCTAATTTTCTATAGCGAGCAATGGACAGCTATTGTTTCTGCCTGGCCAATATCCATTCCCTCTTCTGTAAGGAATGCTCAATTTTGGCTGGGCATGGTGGCTCATGCCTGTAATCCCAGCACATTGGAAGGCTGAGGCAGGCTGATCACTTGAGGATAGGAGTTCAAGACCAGCCTGACCAACATAGTGAAATCCCATCTTTATTAAAAATACAAAAAATTAGCTGGGTGTGGTGATGTGTGCCTGTAATCCCAGTTACTTAGGTGGCTGAGGCAGGAAAATTGTTTGAACCCAGGAGGCAGAGGTTGCAGTGAGCCGAGATTGTACCAACACACTCCAGTCTGGGCAACAGAGCAGGATTATGTCTTAAAAAAAAAAAAAAAGAATGTTTAAATTTGCTTTGGGGAACTATGCCCTACCCTACTGGAAGCGGTCTTGCTAAGACCATCCATCAAGAAGTCTCACCATCCCTGGGTACTGGGCCAACAAGTTCACTCTTCCTGAAAGTTTAACCTTGAGCAGAGTAGACAATGACTAATTTAGCCCAGCTGGAGCATCGTGATGAGACTAGGCATTAGTTCTACCTACCTGATCTCTGAAGCTGCCTTCCTCCTCCTAATTTCAGAGCCTGTTTCTTGCTTTGAGTCTGAGTCTTGCCTTTACCTCCACATTCTCCAAATAAACCTCACTTTGCTTAAGTTATTCACATTTGGGTCCTATTATTTGCACTTAAACAACACAATCAATGGCCAGGCCTGGTGGCTTAGGCTTGTAATCTCAACACTTTGGGAGGATGAGGCGGGCCTTCCTTGACTTGAGGTCAGGAAGTCGAGACCAGCGTAGCCAACATGGTAAAACCCCATCTCTTCTGAAAATGCAAAAATTAGCCAGGAGTGGTGGCAGACGTCTGTAATCCCACCTACTCAGGAGGCTGAGGCAGGAGAATCACTTGAAACCTGGGAGGCGGAGGTTACAGTGAGCTGAGATCGTGCCACTGCACTCCAGAGCTTGGGTGACACAGCAAGACTCTGAAAATAAATAAGTAAATATGCTCCCTTCAAACAAAATAACACAAAACAAAAATTTACCTAGTTTTTGATTTTTAATTATAATTTTAACTTGGTAAGACCTTAAGCTTTCATCCACAAACTCTTGCTTACAATAAATAGGTTCTTACAAATGAACTTAATGAACTACAGATTTAACTAGAGTTAAAAAGACTAATTAAGCTCTAACTATAACTCAAGCATGCCATGTCCACGTAACATTGAAATACATGGACATGTCTGTTGGCCTCAAGTCTCACAGGCAAGTTAGACAATAATATAATATGGGAGCTGCTATGGTGGAGACGAATCTAAAAGGCCATGCCCACACACAAAAGGCCAATTCAGTAAAGTATCCAGACTATGATTTTTAACCCATTCTGTCCAGTTTTAAGTATCATGCCCCTAGAGGATTTCCCAATTTTTCTTGTTGTTGTTTGAGATGGAGTCTCACTCTGTTGCGCAGGCTGGAGTGCAGCTGAACGATCTCAGCTCACTGCAACCTCTGCCTCCCAGGTTCAAGCAATTCTCCTGTCTCAGCCTCCCAAGTAGCTGGGACTACAGGTGCCCGACACCATGCCTGCCTAATTTTTGTATTTTTTTTAGTAGAGACGGGATTTCACCATATTAGTCAGGCTGGTCTCGAACTCCTGACCTCAGGTGATCCACACACCTCGGCCTCCCAAAGTGCTGGGATTACAGGCCTCCCAAAGTGCTGGGATTGAGCTCCTGTGCCTGGCCAATTTACCAATATTTTATCTAAATTAGAGCATAAACATACATTTTCAATCTTACAGCTATAAAGCAAACATTAATATACACTTTTCCAGTCTATTAAACATTTTCATTATTAATCTGGAAAATACTTGGCATCCCAATGCTATTATAAGTCAAATGTTGATTTTAATAAATTTTAATGTAGATTGGATTTCTAAACTCATGATCAAACAATGATTAAAAACTGCATGAACCAAAAAAAGCACACTTAATGAATAAACATTAACATAATGATATTGATATTACTTAGTTTTTGGACAATTATTTAGTTTTATAAAGTAAAACTCATGCATCCAAAGGTAAGTTAAATTTATAAAAGTGTGCTTTATAGTTGCATAATACTTCTTTAGAATAAAGTAATACTTCTTACCTTCTGAAGTTGGAATGCTGTGCAGGAAAATGAAAGGAAAAAAAAGCTTTTTTCTTACAAAGCAATAATAAAGCCCAAAGCTAAACTGTCCCTTCCCCTTCCAGCAATATCCACAATTTCCCAAATTAGCAACCCCTCATTATGCTACATAAAATATTAATTTCTTCATTAAAATTTAAAAGTTGGCCAAAAATATCATATCAAAATATATCTAACAATATATAAATTTAGCTAAATAGTCTAAAATGCTTCAGAAGACAGTTGCAGTAATTTGATTATGTAGCAGAGTAAAACTGTTAGGGCAATTTACAGTTAAATGTGGATACAGTGAATACTTCCCATTCTCTAATATTCTTCCCATGCATTTCAATGTCAAGGAGCCATCACAAAGCCATCAGCTATGGACTTAAGGTTTATGAGCTTCCCTGTGACCCATAACGGAGCAATTGCAGATCTGAATTACAATGGATAAGAATACTCTTTTCTGTCAAGACCCAAGCATTTTCTTGTCATTTTTTCATTATTAATCCTTCTTGACATCCCTACCAGGTTTGTGAACCTCAAAGCAGATTGCAACTAATAGATAGTGAAGGTGGCTGGGCACAGTGGCTCATGCCCAGGCCAAAGCAGGAGAATTGCTTGAGCCCAAGAGTTCAAGATCAGTCTGAGCAACATAGTGAGACCCCATCTCTAGAAAGAATATTTTAAAGATGTTTAAAAAGAAGAGGAGGAGAAAGATGCAGGCTTAACCACGAAGGTATCAGCCAACCTTAGATATAATATCAATACAATAAATAATGTTCTTCATTCTAAAACTAAGCTTTTTCTAATGAAATCCTAGCAAATAATCAAATGATCTACTCTGCAGGGGTAAGGATTTCTGCTGGAAAGTCATAGAGAACATTGACTTTATTTCCCTTGCTATATACTTTTGCATGTGGAGAGATGGGGAAAAAATAGGTGCTCTGATTGGTTTTTGTATAAAGTAAGCTAAAACATATAACTTTAAATACTGTAGGAAAGACAAATTAGCACTAATCAGATGTCATTAGGACTCTCCCAGACAAAGAGGTAAAATCTCAATCTCTAAAATGTTTACTGAGCATGGTCTTTGCTGGGTGGTTCCCAGAGTTCTTTACAATCTAGGAAGTTGGCCACATGCATTCATTAGCTATATAACTTACCTATATTAATCTTATAGTCTGAAAGACTCAAACTCACCAAAATTACTAATTATATATCATGAACCCTTGGGATCACTCACAAATGATCTAATTCAGAAAATGCCCAATTCATGGATGATAAATTCATGAACAAATAATCTTCCTAATTTATTTCCCCTCTTCTATTCATGGATGGAAAGACAAGAAAAGCTATTCAGAGTAGGATCTCAAGAACTGAATACTATATTTCCGAATAGGATCTCAAGAACTGAATACTGTATTTCTCTTCTTTCCTAAAAACTGTATTTCTCTATTAGCTGATATCAGAAGAGTAAAGATAATACAGCTAATAAGATGAGCAAAGCAGGTTAAGGAAACTCCAAAGGCAGGGAGTGGGGAAAGCACTAAAGGTAATAGCTACTTTAGAAGGAAGGCATTAACTCCTACACTTAATGCTATAAAAGCACATCTGTAAACACCAATGGCAGCCACAGCTGATAGAGGGGAAAAACCTATTGTATATCTAGCCTAAGAGTAGAAGCAGTAATGAGTAACAGTAAAGAATTAACAGGCATGGTTTCAAAGAGTATTCAGGGCGTGTATTCTGTCAACAGTGTGTATGCTTAATGTGTAGATTTAATTGTTCTATTTTTTATAATAAGCCAAATTATCCAAATTGCACACAACTAGTCTCAAGTTCTTATCTGTTAGATACATACTGACATATTTATATGATGAAATGACTGCAATTTATTTCAGAACACCCAAGGTGTAAAGACTATTTATAGTTTATGATGGAGGATGTATACTTTTGTTTTAGTTTAGAATTTTTATTTTTAAAAAGTGTCTTTAAAATTTTTTTTAATTTTTATTTTAACAAAGTGTCTTTAGGCCAGGTGGTGTGGCTCACACCTGTAATCCCAGCAGTTTGGGAGGCCAAGGTGGGAGGATCCCTCAAGCTCAGGAGTTTGAGACCAGCCTGGGCAACACAGAGACCTTGTCTCCAGCCAGAATTTAAAAATTAGCCAGGCATGGTGTGTGTGCCTGTGGTCCCAGCTGCTCGAGAGGCTAAGGTGGGAGAATCACTTGAGGCTGCAGTGAGCTGTAATTTAAAAAAAAAAAAAAAAAAAAAAAAAAGAGGCAGCCAGGTGCAGTGGCTCATGCCTGTAAACCTAGCACTTTGGGAGGCCAAAGCAGGAGGATCACTTGAGTTCATGAGTTCAAGACCAGCCTGAGCAACATGGCAAAACCCCAATACAAAAAAATTAGCCAAGCATGATGGCACATGCTTGTGGTCCCAGCTACTTAGGAAGTCAAGGCTGCAGTGAGCCATGACTGTGCCACTGCACTCTAGTCTGGATGACAGTGAGACCCTGTCTGAAAAAAAAAAAAAAGAACTAAGAAAAAGAAGTTACATTCACTCATGTGTTTAGCTGTACCTGTATATTTTTATATATTACACAAATATGTAGTAGCTAGTATTTATTCCCCAAAATGTTGGACAGGTTCCCCAGCAAAGGGCTTTTCTAGTACCTAGCAG
>CAUYQU010038675.1:0-23716 GCA_963574635.1 Cheracebus regulus
GCCTCACCCTCCCGAGTAGCTGGAATTACAGGCATCTACCACCATAGCTGGCTAATTTTTTGTATTTTTAGTGGAGATGGGGTTTTACCATGTTGGCCAGGCTGGTCTCAAACTCCTGACCTCAGGTGATCCACCCGCCTCGACCTCCCAGAATGCTGGGATTATAGGGGTGAACCACTGCACCCAGCCTAAGTAATATATTTTTATTCTTGGAAGTCTTTTACTGGCCACCTGTCATAGTCTATTGAAACACTCCTCTTCCTTTCTGTGTCTCCTTCGCATAGCACCTGACTTCTGCACTCATTGAGAGCCTGTTCCCTGGCACCTGGCCTATAGCTGGAACTACAGGCACACACCACCACACCCAGCTAATTTCTGTGTTATTTTTAGTAGAGACGGGGTTTCACCATGTTGGCCAGGATGGTCTCCAACTCTTGACCTCGTGATCCACCCGCCTCAGCCTCCCAAAGTGCTGGGATCACAGGCATGAGCCACCGCACCCAGCTGTATTTAGGATTTTTATAGAACTACAAGGCAGATAAGCAAAAGTTATAGAACTACAAGGTAAATAAGCATTTAGGATTTTTGTGCCCTGTTGACTTGTTTATCATTATATAAGGTTATTTTTAGCCATGATACAGGTTGGTTGACTATCCCTTATCCAAAATGCTTGGGATCAGAAGTGTTTTGATTTTGAATCTTTTCAGATTTTTGAATATTGGCATTCTACTTATAAACAGCTTCAGCATCCCTAATGCAAAAATCTGAAATCTGAAATGTTCTACTCAACATTTCTTTTGAGCATCATGTCAGTGCTCAAAAACTTTCAAAGCATTTCAGGTTTCCGGTTGGGGATACTCAATTTGTAATACTCTTTGTTTTGAAATCTCCTGTCCAATATTTAATCTGATATGAAAACTGTCTGCTTAGGCTGGGCGTGGCGACTCACACCTGTAATCCCAGCACTTTGAGAGGCTGAGACAGGCAGATCACCTGAGGTCAGGAGTTCAAGACCAGGCTGGCCAACATGGTGAAACCCCATCTCTAATAAAAATACAAAAATTAGCTGGGCATGGTGGCAAATGCCTGCAATCCCAGCTACTCGGGAGGCTGAGGCAGGAGAATCACTTGAACCCAGGAGGTGGAGGTTGCAGTGAGCTGAGATCATGCCACTGCTCCCCAGCCTGGCGACAGAGCAAGACTCCATCTCAAAAAAAAAAAAAGAAGAAGAAAAAAGAAATCTGTCTATTTATTGTTAGCTTAGTATATCTTAATTTGATTAGTGTTAGCATGGCGTATCTTTTTTTTGAGACAAAACAAAAAAAACACACACATACAAAAAAGTAGAAGGACTGTAAAAGATATGCCGCCTGGCCTCCCAAAGTGCTGGGATTACAGGCATGATTCAGTGTGCCTGGACTTTCAGATTTCTTAAAAACAAGTGTTTAAGAAATAATATGGCTGTATTTTGGTTTTTAAAATCAATATGACAGTCTGTTTTAGAAATTCAGCCATTCATATTTTTTATAATAATGTATTTTGGTTTTGATCTGAACATTGGTTTATCAACTATTACATTAATATTTGAATATAACATGTCTATTTCAATTTATACCATTAATCACACTTTCTCAGTTCCTTTACCTCTTCTGGTTTGTTCAGAAAAGAAAGGTCTGAAATGTGAAATAGAATTACAGGCACAAATGCCAGAGAGTATAACTGTGAACTGTCTATATTACCCCATAAATACAGCCTAAATGGGGGAAAAAATCATTCACTGAAATAGTCTGAAGATGCACTTGATTTTTTCCTCCAGATACTCTATATTTTATCCCCATATCAAGCAGCAACACCAGAAAATGGTCTAAAGCAGTGCTGTCCAACTTGGTAGCCACTAGCCACATGTGGCAACTAAGCACTTAAAAATGTTACTATGTGACTTGCAAATACATTTTACTTATATTTCAATATCCACATATGGCTAGTGGTTACTCTATTAATCTACATACTATACTGTACTACAATCTTTTGATTCTCTGAAAACCTATATTCACTGAGTTTTCTCATAGCTCTTCAGTCCTCTGTTCCCACTGAAAGAGGCTGAATTTCTGTGTGTGTGTGTGTGTGTGTGTGTGTGTGTGTGTATGTGTGTGTGTGTGTGTGTGTGTGTGTGTGACAGAGAGAGAGAGAGAGAGAGAGAGACAAAGTTTCACTCTTGTTGCCCAGGCTGGAGTGCAATGGCGTGATCTCAGCTCACCACAACCTCCACTTCCCGGGTTCAAGCGATCCTCCTGTTTCAACCTCCCAAGTAGCTGTAATTACAAGCATGCCCCACCACGCCCAGCTAATTTTGTATTTTTAGTATAGACAGTGTTTCTCCATGTTGGTCAAACTGGTCTCGAACACCTCAGATGATCTGCCTGCCTTGGCCTCCCAAAGTGCTGGGATTACAGGTGTGAGCCACCGCGCCCAGCTGAATTTCTTTTATTGAAGTTATTGGAAGGTTGTACACTTCATCGCCCATACAGAGTGCAACAGAATAATTTTAGACTCACTGCCAGGAAGTCTTCATGTCCCACTAATAATCAATATGGTTTTTCTTTATGGAAATGTAAACCATGTGACAGATGTCTGCATTGTGTAATGGTTATCAAAAAGAGACAAATTTACAGCTCAATTTTAATAAATACAAAAGACCATAAAACTTGTACTTACCTATGTATTAAATCAATCTGCTATTGTCTATTTTCCTGTTGATTTCTATATTTCCATTCTAATCTAATGACTCTTAAAAGGCTCATTCAAGGAATTATAAATACAGCTGATAATAACAACTAAACAACTCACCTGGGATGTTCATTTTCTACTGGTCTTGGAAAAATGTGAAGAGTGAAGGTAATGGTGGGAGAGGAGGTAAGTTAGGCGACATCTGGCCTGCCTTACTGCTCCTGGATCCAACTTCCTAAAATGTGACACAGAAGAGACCATTTTAACAATGTGGAGACATCTCTATGATCAGATTCTGTTGGGCTTAGACATGCAGTTTTTCACTGGGTGAAAGTAAACTATGTATCGCAATGATTAACAATTTACGTCTCTAAGACACAGAAAGAATTTAAAATACAACCAATTTATAAATGATGGAATCCTAATATAGAAAGTGTCTTTGTTAAAACTGATTGGTAGGAAACACTCAGGTTGCACTATTTATCTGTTTTCCTATGAATATAATACTGGGAATACTGTTGAACAATTCACAGAAACTCTAAAAGAGAATAAATGCTTTAGTACAATTTTTTTTTAATATTTATCCTAATTTGATTACAATTTCATAATCTTTTGATAAGACTTGTTTCAACTATGCTATGCAAAAGAATGAAGAAACCAAGAAACTCTTATCTTGATCACTAACAAAGGAGTGACCTGTAGTAATTCACTGATTCTCTCAGGCTCCACACGTTTTTTCTTTCAAATGAGGCAGAAATACTTAAATACTATATACTCTTCCTGCACTACCATCTTGTGATTCTAAGGTAAGAATAAAAAGAGAATAAAAGCCAGGCGCGGTAGCTCACGCCTGTAATCCCAGAACTGAACTTTGGGAGGCCAAGGCGGGCGGATCACCTTGAAGTCGGGAGGGTCACCTTGAGGTCAGGAGTTCGAGACCAGCCTGACCAACATAAAGAAACCCCGTCTCTACTGAAAATACAAAATCAGCCAGGCATGGTGGCGCATGCCTGTAATCCCAGGTATTTGGGAGACTGAGGCAGGAGAATCTCTTGAACCAGGGAGGCGGAGATTGCGGTGAGCTGAGATCGGGCCATTGCACTCCAGCCTAAAAATCAGTCTCAAAAAAAAAAAAAAAGACGGGCATGGTGACTCACGCCTGTAATCCCAGGGTGGATCACCTAAAGTCAGGAGTTCAAGACCAGCCTGGTTGACACGGTGAAACCCCATCTCTACTAGAAAAAATACACAAATCATTCGGGCATGGTGGTGCGCACCTGTAATCCCAGCTACTTGTAAGGCTGAGGCAGGAGAATCACTTGAATCCAGGTGGCGGAGGTGGCAGTGAGCTGAGATTGCGCCATTGCACTCCAGCCTGAGTGACAAGAGCAAAACTCCATCTCAAAAACAAAGAAAAAAATCCAGATAAAAAATACATGGATATTGCATGTGAGCTCAGAATCTGAAAAATCTGAGTGGAGGACAAAAGAAATGTGGGCTGTTTGAAGAGGTTAAATTAAACTTCCACAGGTCAAACGCCCACAGAGAAGAGACATTTCCTGGGTAGCCTAACCCTCATTCACTGCTCTGATGAGGCACACCTCTCGCTGATCCACCTTCACAAAGTTGTGATGGCAACGATGTGAAGTCTGAAGTCACACTCATTTGGAGCTGCGGGATCAAAACTTGCATCTGGCCTTGCAAATCTAGAATCTGTTCTTTTGGGGAGGGTCTCTTCCACTTCCACTCTGATGAGAGGTCTGACGTCTCAGGGGTGTTTTTTCCAGGTAGGATTATGGTTCGTGCAGCTCCTGCCCTCTCAACTCTCTAGAATTGTTGTGGTCCAAGGGAGAGGGAACCCTGGCCCAGAGGACAAAATCATTTAGTTGCACTCTTCACACTGGACCCCCAATCTGACTCTCTGGGAGGTCGCTGTCCCCTATAATCTCAGTCTAGCCCTTCTATTGTCTCGAAGCAAGACCGTTGGGCACATTTCCGGGCTTCCAGAGTACTCAGGAAGGCACCTGTCCTACCTGGGGGCTGAGAAGCACCCGATGCTGGCTGGCTGCCGGGCAGAGCCTCTCACCCACAGCAACATGAGACGTGGACTACAATACCTGGCCTCCCTCGCCTGCTGGCCAGTGAACGCAGGTAAATCATGCACCTCAGAGCCTGCTTTATTCGCTAAAACCTATGGCTGTAAAAACTCACCGAGGTACCAAATAAAAAGAGATGCTTACATTAACTAGCAGCTGCGAAGCTAAATGCTTCACACTTGCCGCCGTCCGAAGTGCAGAGAAGCCGGCCCGAGCCCAGTCCTCCTCCGGGAGCTCGCGGGGCGGCCCCGGCGGCGCCCCTCCCCTGTGACCCAACCTCGGGGTCTCGGGGGCCGGCCGCGCTCTCTCGACGGCCCTGCCCGGCCCGCACCCCGCGGCTCGGGTCCGCAGGACTCCCCTCGACCCCCGCTCCTACCCGCGCGCACCCCGCAGCCTCCAGGGCACGTTGGGCGCGCGACTCAGCGGCCGGACTCTGACAAAGGGCAACCGCACCCAGAGGTAGCCGAGCCGCGAGGAGTCCGCGGCGCCCAGGAGCGAAACCGCTGGAGCGCAGCTATCTAACAACCCCTAGAGGGAGGAGCGCGCCTCGAGAGTTGGGGAGGGGGCGAGGAGGGGAGGGGGCGGGGCGGGGCTGAGCCGAGGGCTGCTGGGGAGACGCGCGGGCGGGGCGGGGCAGGGAGCGGGGGAGGGGAGCAGCTGGGAGCCGCGGAGCTGAGCCGAAGGCTGTTGGGGAGACGCGCGGGGCGGGGCGGGGCGGGGGCGGGGCGGGGCGGGGCGGGGCCGAGGGCTGCTGGGGAGACGCGCTGCGTGGGGCGGGGCGGGGCGGGGCGGGGAGGGGCGGGGCCGAGCGCTGCCGGGGAGACGCGCGGGGTGTGGCTACGCCGCAGGCTCCTACTGGATGCCTTCACTAGAGGAAAACGCACCGGGCAGCGCAGCTTCTCCCAGACAGGAAAACGACGAATATTTCATTATCATACTGTTACTGGCTAGTCACCAAGAATTACACAGTGATACACAAACATTTAGGAAAATCAGAAAATAGTAATCAAAATAAAGGAAGGAACACATGACGCAGCCTCCTCTAGACCCCCGATATTTCAGTGCATCGTCACTAGGAGCACCACCTTCGGATGCCAAGTTTGCAAAAATAGCAACGTACGTTCATAACATTTATCACTATCCTTTCAGAAAACATTTTCTTGGAGAATATAACTTCAATTGTTTTCCCCAATGATAATAAAAGAAGTTCCATTCACAATAGCACCAAACATTGTACAGAATATTACATGACCTAAATAAAAATAAAAATAAAAAAGAATATTTATTACACGACTTAAGAAATACTACAAAGCAAGTGACGTTTTGTAGTGTATGACATTTACAGAAATTGAATAGATAAGAGATTGCTAGGGCTTTCCCAAAAAGACGACTTAATCTTGGACAATGTTCCAAACAGAATCTCTACAAGTTTCTGTGCAAGAGTCTTCTCGTTGCTTCTTATTTTATATTGTCTTACTGATAGGACATTGTAACCTTACTCTAAGATTTAAAAAAATTAACAGCCACACCTGCCATATATTTAAAATATTCTATTGGGCTTTTTTAAGTTTCGAACTGGACCCCCCAAAAAAGTACTTTATTATATAGTTTAGGAGGGAAATAATTTAGTATTCAATTAATCAGCATAGATAATTAGGTACATAAACATGCTATTATACCAGCTCACACATTGCAATAAATGCATTTCAAGTACAAAACTGAGATTAAATTGTACATGTAAATTATTAGACTCTTCTCATGATTGTTTAGTTTTTTGTTTTGAGACAGTCTCTCTCTGTCACCCAGGCTGGAGTGTAGTGACGCGTCTCAGTTCACTGCATTCTCCGCCTCCAGGGTTCAAGTGATTCTCCTGCCTCAGCCTCCCAAGTAGCTGGAATTACAGGTGTGCACCACCACACCTGGCTAATTTTTGTATTTTTAGTAAAGATGGGATTTCACTATGTTGGCCAGGCTCCTGACAGGTGATCTGCCTGCCTTGGCATCCCAAAGTGCTGGGATTACATGCCTGAGCCAGCACTCCATCTGGGATACTCCATCTCAAAAATAAAAAATAAAAATAAAAAAATCAAATTGTAGATATATTCAAAAATGTAAATGAGTCTGTTTTTCCTCTCTTAGTATATTTAAAATGCATATAGGCATTTTTTTTTGACCTTTCAATGTTATCCAATGCATATAGGCATTTAAAGCAAAAATTGTTGCACTTCATTATAGGCCTTGTAACATATATGTAACACATGACAAAAATAGCTCAAGGGATGAAGGTTAAGTAAAACTATACTTTTGTAAACTTTATTAATCATAAATAGACTATTAGTTAAGGGTATGTATTTAATCCCTAACCACTAGAAAACCACTAGAAAAAGTATGTAAAAGAGTACAGGAGACGGTGTTCTGCATCTTGACATAATTATTTGCTAAAATGCAGTTGAAAAAAATAGAAAAATAAATTTAAAAAAAAAAAAAAAGAGTACAGGAGAAAAAGTCAGGAGAAGCTGGGTGCAGTGGCTCATGTCTGTAATCCAAACTACTTTAAAGTGGGAGGATAGCTTAAGCCTAAGAGGTCGAGGCTGCAGTGAGGTATGATCACGCCACTACACTCCAGACTGAGTGACAAGCAAGACCTTGTCTCTTAAAAACAAAAAACAAAAAAAAATTACAAAAGAAGGTAAGGTGGCCAGGCACAGTGGCTCATGCCTGTAATCCCAGCACTTTGGGAGGCTGGGGCAGGCAGATTGCTTAACTTCAGCAATTCAAGACCAGCATGGGCAAGATGGTGAGACCCCATCACTACAAAAAAAATTAAAAAATTTTTAAAAATAGCTGAGCATGGTGGCATATGACAGTAGTCCCAGCTAGTTGAGACAATAAGGTGGGAGGATCACTTGAGCCCTTGAAAGGTCAAGGCTGCAGTGAACCAAGATTGTGCCACTGAACAAAGAGAGGCCCTGTTTCAAAAAACTAAAAAACTAAAAATAAAAAAAAAGGCAGGGAAGGGAAAACAGGAATAAAAAATAGATGTTACATGAAGAAACTAATAAAGTGAAAGTAAATCCAACCACACGAAGATCAATCAACTGTGGCAGTCACGGTGGCTCACACTTATAATCCCAGTACCTTAGGAGGCCAAGATGGGAGGATCACTTGAGCCCAGGAGTTTGAGACCAACCTGGGCAAGATGGTGAGACCTTATCTCTACAAACATTTTTAAAATAAATAAATTAGGCCAGGCGCAGTAGCTCACACCTGTAATCCCAGCACTTTGGGAGGCAGAGGTGGGTGGATCACAAGGTCAGGAGTTCAAGACCAACCTGGACAACATGGTGAAACCCCATCTCTACAAAAAAAATAAAAATAAAAATAAATAAATAATCTGGACATGGTAACACATGCCAGTAATCCCTGCTACTTGGGAGGCTGGGCTGGGAGGACTGCTTCAGCCCAGGAGTTCAAGGCTGCAGTGAGCTCTGATCATATCACTACACTCCAGCCTGGATGAAAGAGAGATGCCCCATCTCTATTTAAAAACAAACAAACAAATATCAATCAATTTTATTTATAGACCAGGCATGGTGGCTCACGCCTGTAATCCCAATACTTTGAGAGGCTGAGGCAGGAGGAGCACTCGAGCTGAGGAGTTTGAGACCAGCATGAGCAACACACTGAGACCTCATCTCTATTACTTTACTTTAAAAAATCAATATAAAATTTAAATATATATATAATTGTATTTCTATATACTAGCAATAAACATGTGAAAACCAAAACAGTTTTTTACAGACAAGATCTCACTACATTGTCCAGACCATTCTTGAACTCCTGGAATCAAGTAGCTCTTGTCTTAGCCTCTGGAGTAGCTGGGACTACAGGTGCATGCCCTTCTTCATTTACAATCACTTCTTTAAAAAGACCATAAAATTCAGCTCAAAGCAGGGAACCTTTCTCATGAATAGCAAGGTCCACTAGGGCTTATTTGAGCTTAGAGTAGGCTGTGAACATTAAATTTAAAAAACAAAAAAAAAGACCATAAAATTGTTAGGGATAAATCTAATAAAACGAACAAGAATAGTGTACAAAAAACTACAAAACACCTATGAGGGAAATCTAAATAAATAATATCTAAATAAAAGAAGTAATGCACCATGTTCATAGATTGGAAGTCTCAACATAATAAAATATTTTCTGCAAAGTGATACAGATTTAACACAATTTCTGTCAAAATCCCAGTAAGATTTTTCATAGATACAGACAAAATTATTCTTTTTTTATTTTTTATTTATTTATTTTTTTGAGATGGAGTCTTGCTCTGTTTCCCAGGCTGGAGTGCAGTGACAAGAACTCAGCTCACTGCAACCTCCACCTCCTCGGTTTAAGAAATTGTCCTGCCTCAGCCACTCAAGTAGCTGGGATTACAGGTGCATACCACCACACCCAGTTAATTTTTGTATTTTTAGCAGAGACAGGGTTTTGTCATGTTGGCCAGGCTAGCCTCGAACTCCTGACCTCAGGTGATCCACCCACCTCAGCCTCCCAAAGTGCTGGGATTACAGGCATGAGTCACCCCAGACTAAACAAGATTATTCTAAAATTAAACGAAAAATAAAGGTTTCAAATAACTAAAACTATTTTGAAAAAGTACAGTGGGAGGAATTAGTCGGCTTCAGTAATCAGGACTGTGAAATATTCATGGAGAGTTAAACATAGATTAATAGAACAGAGAACCCAGAAGTAGACTTATACTTCCCCCAGATTAAAAGCTTTTGCTCTGGCTGGGCAAGGTGGCTCACACTTGTAATCCCAGCACTTTGAGAGGCTGAGGAGGGTGGATCACTTGAGGTCAGGAGTTCAAGACCAGCCTGGCCAACATAGTGAAACCCTGTCTCTACTAAAAATACAAAAATTAGCTGGGCATGGTGGCACATGCCTGTAGTCCCAGCTACTTGGGAGGCTGAGGCAGGAGAATCACTTGAACCTGGAAGGCAGAGGTTGCAGCCGGTCGAGATCACACCACTGCACTCCAGCCTGGGCGACAGAGTGAGACTCTGTCTCAAAAAATAAATAATAAATAAAAATTAGCCAGATGTGGTGGTGCATGCCTGTAATCCCAGCAACTACAGAGGCTGAAACAGGACAACTGCTTAAACTGGGGAGGTGAAGGCGGCAGTGAGCCGAGATAGCTCCACTGCACTCCAGCCTGGGCCACAGAGCAAGACCCCGTCTCAAAAAAAAAAAAATACAAAAACCAAAAAGCAGTGCATGACCCATGTGTGATATCTACTGGATGCTTATTTTATTCAGAGTTCTCTCCAGTCTGGCTGCTTAGAAGGGAAATGGTTTCCCAACCCTTTGTGAGCCATGGGCATTATTCAGCCCAGAGCTCCTAGTAATTGTTTCTCCCTTGGCCTGAGCTTCTTGCCATGCCTGGTGGCTCTTCACCTTCACAGGCACAGCAAACTAGTTTTCTGGTTGTTCCATGTATTATTGACAGTTTTCTTGTTCTTTGTGGCAGAAGTACAAATCTATAGGAGTTACTTCCTCATAGGTAGAAGACCAATTCCTGGCAATAATTTTGTACCTAACCTCTGCGTATTTATTATTCCATAAGGCTGATGCTGTTGGTTGAAACATTTACAAAAGTACAAACTGAATTCTTTTTGAAGAGTTAGTAAAAATGGTCATACCTCTTTATATGTGCCAAGAGAATAAAGATTTGTACATAGCAAGCTGGGTGAGGTGTCTCATGCCTATAATCCTAGCACCTGGCGAGGCTGAGGCCGGCAGATCACCTGAGGCCAGGGGTTCCAGAAGAGCCTGGCCAACATGGCAAAACCCTGTCTCTACTATACAAAAATTAACTGGATGTGGTGGTGCATGCCTGTAATCCCAGCTACTCAGGAGGCTGAGACAGGAGAATCACTTGAACCCAGGAGGTGAAAGTTGCAGTGTGCCAAGATCGTGCCATTGTACTCCAGTCTGGGTGACAAGAGCAATACTCTGTCTCAAGAAATAAATAAATAAATAAATAAAGGTTCGTACATAGCAATTCAAGCTTCAGAAATTTTTTTTCATAAATATTTTTATTTAAAGTATGTTTTAGAGGCCAAGGCGGGTGAATTACTTAAGGCCAGGAGTTCAAAAGCAGCCTGTTCAACATGGTGAAACCGTTTGTATTTTACAAAATATACAAAACAGCTGGGAGTGGTGCTGCATGCCTGTAATCCTAGCTACTCGGGAGGCTAAGGCAGGAGAATCGCTTTAACCCAGGAGGTGGAGGTTGCAGTGAGCCACAATCGCACCACTGCACTCCAGCCTGGGCGACAAAGCAAGACTCTGTCTATAAATAAATAAATAAATAAATAAATAAATAACTAAATAAATTTATTTTTGGGGCCAGGCAGGGTGACTCACACCTGTAATCCCAGCATTTTGGGAGGCCAAAGTGAGACCGCTTGAAGCCAGTAGTTTGAGATCAGCCTTGGCAACGTAGTGAGACCCTGTCGCTACCAAAAAAATTAAAACTACAAAAATTAGCCAGGCATGGTGGCACATGCATGGAGTCCCAACTACTTATGAGGCTGAGGTGGGAGAATCTCTTGAGCCCAGGATTTCAAGGCTGCAGTGAGGTACAATTGTGCCACTGCACTCCAGCCTAGATGACAGAGCAAGACACTGTCTTAAAGAAAAGTATATTTTGTGGTTGTTTTTTTTTTTAAGACTAGTCAAGTGCAGTAGTGAGAAGGCGGGAAAGAGTAGAACACGGAGTACGATCTGTAACTGACTGTGAGCAATCAATTGAGATAACTCACCACCTTCGGACCAGCCTATTTTGTGGTTTTATACCATAAAAATACACAGCTACTTGCAGTCTGGACAAGATGGCAGAGACTCATTTCTCCCTGCTCCTTCCTGAGAAGTACAACTACAAATTCTGGGAAGCAACCAAAGAACTCTCACAGGTGTTAAGAAGACAAACTGGTTTAAGGCCACAGGAGTGGAGGAGCACACAGTGGCTAGTTATCCCAGCTACTCGGGAAGCTGAGGCAAGAGAATCACGTTAACCCAGGAGGTGGAGGCTGCAGTGAGCCAAAATATCTTTGATAGCATACTTGCAAAAGACAAGGACTCTTCATGTCTTTATTATCAGTGATTAAACTCATGAATTCTTCTTAAAAAGATCTCTATTCCACAGAACATCCACAGCTGAATACTTTCAATACTATATCTGAAACAGAAATCCTACTATATAAATTCATATATTTATGGAACATCTTATACATTTTATATCCATATAAAATGATCATATGGCATGATTATGGGATTATAGGCGTGAGCCACTATACCTGGCACTCCTGCTGTATTTCAAGATAAAATTTTAAATTTTAAATTCACAAATCCCAAACTGATATAGTTCCATTCAGTACAAACTGGCTGATATAGGCCATAATTTATACTTTTGACACTATAACATCTTCAGAATATTAATAAGGTTTTAAAATATCAATTATTGGCCACCCACGGTGGCTCATGCCTATAATTCCAGCACTTTGGGAGGCTGAGGCAGGTGGATCACCTGAGGTCAGTAGTTCAAGACCAGCCCGGCCCAACATGGAGAAACCCTGTCTCTATAAAAAATACAAAATTTAGCTGGGCTTGGTGGCACACACCTGAAGTCCCAGATCCTCCGGAGGCTAAGCAGAAGAATCGCTTGAACCCTAGAGGCGGAGGTTGCAGTAAGCCAAGATCACGCCACTGCACTCCAGCCTGGGCAACAGACTCCATCTCAAAAACAAATAATAAATAAAAATAAAATATCAATTATTGGCCAGGCACAGTGGCTCACACCTGTAATCCCAGCACTTTGGAAGGCCAAGGCAGACAGATCACTTGAGGTCAGGCGTTCCAGACCAGCCTGGCCAACATGGTGAAACCGTGTTGCTACAAAAAATACAAAAATTAGCTGGGCATGGTGGCACCTGTCTGTAGTTCCAGCTACTTGGGAGGCTGAGGCATGAGAACAGCTTGAACCCGGGAGGAGGAGGTCACAGGGTACTGAGATCATGCCACCACACTCCAGCCTGCGCAACAGAATGAGACTCTGCTTCAAAAAAAAAAAGAAGAAGAAGAAGAAGGGTCAGGCATGGTGGCTCATGCCTATAATCCCAGCACTTTGGGAAGCCAAGGCAGGCAGATCACCTGAGGTCGGGAGTTCGAGACCAGCCAGACCAACATGGAGAAACCCTGTCTCTACTAAAAACACAAAATTAGCTGGTCTGGTGTTACATGCCTGTACTCCCAGCTGCTCAGGATGCTGAGGCAGGAGAATTGCTTGAACCTGGGAGGTGGAAGTTGCAGTGAGCTCTGATCATGCTATTGCACTCCAGCCTGGGCAACAGGAGCGAAACTCCATCTCAAAAAAAAAAGAAAGAAAATATCAATTATTTGCTGTTCAATGAAATATTTCTAGGCAAAAGATTTATCATCTTTATTGGATATTCTGCCCCCACCCTGGGTTGTTTCTGCTATGGAATGAGTCCAACAAGAAGCTGGTTTCTGAGCCTTCAGGATGTTGACAGGATTTTCCTCTATGTTGTCTCTCTGATGTTCCCAGTCAGGATTCTGGTAAAAGGTTTCATTACATTCATAGGATTACTCCCTTGTGTGTGTTCTCTGATGTGTTGTGAGGGATGACTTCTGGTACAAGGTTTTCCCACATTCACTACATGCATAGGGTTTCCCTCCTGTGTGAGTTCTGATGTACTGTGAGGGGTGACTTGTGGTAGAACATGTTCTCACATTCATTACATTCATAGGGTTTCCCCTCTGTGTGAATTCTCTGATGTTCTCTAAATTTTGACTTCACAGAGAAGAATTTTTGACATTCTCTGCATTCATAGAGTTTCTCTCCTGTGTGAGTTCATTAATCACATGATTAATGTGTTCTTTGATGTACTGCAAGGCATGACCTATATCCAAAAGTTTTCCCACATTCAGTGCATTCATAGGGTTTCTCTCCTCTGTGTATCCTCCGATGTAGGATGAAAGAGGATTTATGGCTGAAGGTTTTCCCACATTCACTACATTCATAGAGTTGTTCTCCTACATCTGTTTTCTGATATACAGAAAGCTTTGGCTTACTGCAAAATGTACTAGCATACTGACTAATTTGATAGGCATTCTTTCCTATATGTGTTTCTTGATGCTGAGTGAAACTGGCTTCTTGCAGAATACTTCCAAGTCTCTATTACAGTCAAAAGTTTTCTCTCCTCTGTAACTTCATTGAAAGAGGAGTAATTTCTTGCCAAAAGGATTCTCACTCACACTACACTCAAAATGTTTCATCTCCATAACTCTGTGGTGTTTATTTACAAGTGGCTTCTCACCAGCAGACCTCCTCTCACATTCACTGAATTCACAGTGATTCTCGCTTATGTAAGTTCTCTGATGAACAATGAATACTGGTCTATTGGAAAAGGTTTTCACATGTTCATTATATTCACAGGGCTTCTCCCATGGGCATACTCTCTTACTGCAGGCTGCCTCTTCATGAAAAGCCTTCCCACACTGATTATATTCAAAACATTGCTTCAGAATTTAAATATACTGATGACTAAATAGGTCCTCATTCTGAGCGATGGCTTTCCCATTTCTATCATATTCCAAAGGTTTCCCTCTGGTATAAGGATTCTCTTGCTTAGTACAGAGGAGAAATTCCCCATGTGCATTATACTCTTCAGGCTTCCTTACAAAGGAGCTTCGGTTACTAATAATTAATTCTGAAATATAATTCAAACTCACTCCATATGAGTCACACTTGCCATGTATTTTTCTTAATAGAATGGGGTTTGTGTAAAGATAAAATGTTTTGCCTAATACACCATTTCTGTCCTTAGTAAGCATTTTGTTGTTGACAAAATCGACTTTCCGCAAATTCTGGTCTTGATTTTCCTGTCTCTTCTCCATCATCAGGTCATCATCTATGCAGCAGTCTAGAAACACGAATAAGTTGCCATAGATTATAAATGTTAACATATTTCTTATGTCAGATAGAGAATTGGGCATATTAATTTTAACCAAGATTAGGGGGATACAAGAGACTTCTTAAAAATAAAGGAACAAAATGTCAATAACAGTTCTGAATATGGCTGACATAGCTACCAACCAGATACTGAGTTTTCCAAAGTACACAGTAAATGTGGAACTAAGGAAATCAATGGATCAAATACAAAGTACACTCAAAAGCTTCAATGATAGACTAGATCAAGTAGAAAAAAAACTCTCAAAACTTAAAATCTGAAGCCTTTTTTCTCAATTCAAAGAGAATACTCTGACCATTCATGGGAATAAAATCTGTTGGGTTAATTGTTATACTGGGGTCTTGGATAATCATTAAAGGTGAAATGAAAAAAAAATGTTAACATATTTCTCATGAAAAGAAGACATATTCACATGCCTTTTTTTGACAGTGTCTGGCTCTGTTACCCAGGCTGAATTGTGCAGTGGTGAGATCATGGCTCACTAAAGCCTCAATCTCCTGGGCTCAGGTGATCCTCCCACCTCAGCCCCTCAACTGGCATTACAAGTATGTACCACCATGCCTGGCTAATTTTTTGTATTTTTTGCAGAGATGGAGTTTTGCTATTGCCATATTACCCAGGCTGGTCTCAAACTCCTGTTGCCCAGGCTATAATGCAGTGGCAGCATCACAGCTCACTGCAGCCTTGACCTCCTGGGCTCAAGCAATCCTCCCGCCTTGGCCTCCCAAAGTGCTGAAATTACAGGTGTGAGCCACAGCAATCGGCCCAAGTTGTTCTTATAACAGGATCATATGTATACCTTTATTCATCTAGAATGTCATCATCTAACTTACAGTCTGAGATTTCAGTTACACAATCAATTAAACCATAATTATTAGAGTCTACAGTGCTTCTGTCTCTTTACATTCATCTTCTGATTTGCCTAATAATTGTGAAAAGTCTTCCTCTAGTCAATTTTCTATTCTTTGCAATTAACAGAAGAAAATAAAACTGAACTCTCAACTTTGCCCAATGAATTATTTAAAAAAAAAAAGAGAGAGAGAGAGAGAGGCCAGACGTAGTGGCTCACACCTATAATCTCAGCACTTTGGGAGGCTGAGGTGGGCAGATCACGAGGTCAGGAGTTCAAAACCAGCCTGACCAACATGGTGAAACCCCATCTCTACTAAAAAGACAAAAATTAGCCAGGTATAGTGGCACGCATCTGCAATCCCAGCTACTCAGGAGGCTGAGGCAGGAGAATTGCTCAAACCAGGGAGGTGAAGGTTGCAGCAAGCCGAGATGATGCCACTGCACTCCAGGCTGGGAGACAGTGAGATGCTGTCTCAAAAAAATAAAATATAAGAGAGTCAGGTGTGGTGATTCACACCTGTAATCCCAGCACTTCTGGAGGCCAAGGCAGGTGGATCACCTGAGGTCAGGAGTTCGAGATCAGCCTGGCCAACATGGCAAACCCCATCTCTAGTAAAAATACAAAAAAAAATTAGGTGGGGCATGGTGGCAGGCGCCTATAGTCCCAGCTACTCAGTGGCTAAGGTAGAGGAGAATCGCTTGAACACAAAAGGCAGAGGTTGCAGTGAGCTGAGATCACACCAGTGCATTTTAGCCTAGGCAATAGAGCGAGATTCCATCTCAAAAATAAATGAATAAAATAAGAATTAAAAAAAGAAATAAACTACAAATAAGGTTTCTGCAGGCTTCTTTCATATTTTCATCATAAGTGATGCAATACTTTGAGCAACTCAATAATAAAATTGAAGGAGATATAATAGTGACAATGTTCTTCACTATCATATTATCCTTATAAGCAATTCCATCATTCTATTCTTTTCTGTTTTAGTTTATTTTACCACAGTTGGACATAATTGATGAATAGTGTTGAAATAATTGCTAAGAAAATAACATAGCAAAATGTCTCAAACTTAAAAAACTAGATCACTAAAATAGTATAATTCTTCTTAGATTATAAATGGGACCAGTTTGCTCATATAACAGCAAAAATAGAATAAGTTTCATTCAGCTGAAAAATATAAATAGGCCAGGTATGGTGAATCAAGCCTCTAAATCTAGCATTCTGGAAGGCAGAGGTAGAAGAATTGCTTAAGGACAGGAGTTCAAGACCACCTTGGGCAACACACCAAGACCCCATCAGTACAAATATATATATATATATATATATATACACACACACACACATATATATATATTTATACACACACATATATCTATGTGTATAAGTATATATATATATGTATAAGTGTGTGTGTGTGTGTGTATTATACACACATATGAATGTATGTATAAGTATATATATATATTTGTATCGACCACTGCACTATAGCCTGGGTGATAGAGCTGGGCGACTCCATCTCATAAGAAAAAAAAAACAAATGTATCAAAATGTGTCAACAAAAAACAAATGTGTCAAAAATAAAGTCAAAAGCTAAATTTATATCCACTGAGAGGTAACATTCTATATTTTTTATTATTTAGACCATATATCATTTATATTTCTTTTATATTCTAAGGTTTTCTGTTCATATATCATATATGATTCTCAAACTGCATATATCTTGATTTTTGTTTTGTTTTTAGAGACAGGGTCTCACTCTGTCATCCAGACTGGAGTGCAGTGGCATGATCATAGCTCACTGCAACTTCAAACACCTGGGCTCAAGCAATCCTCCCACCTCAGCTTCCCAAAAGTGAGACTACTGGTGTACAACCATGCCTAGCTAATTTTTTATTTATTTAATTAATTTTTTTTTTAGACAGAATTTCGCTCTTGTTGCCCAGGCTGGAGTGCAATGGCACCATCTTGACTCAATGCAATCTCCACCTCCTGGGTTCAAGTGATTCTCCTGCCTCAGCCTCCCGAATACCTGAGATTGCAGGCATATGCCACCACACCCAGCTAACTCTGTATTTTTAGTAGAGATGGAGTTCCTCCATGTTGGTCAGGCTGGTCTTGAACTCTCAACCTCAGGTGATCTACACACCTTGGCCTCCCAAAGTGCTGGGATTACAGGCCTGAGCCACTGCACCTGGCCTAATTTTTAATTTTTCGTAGAACTGGATCCTCATTATGCTGCCTAGGTTAGTCTCAAAACTCTTGACCTCAAGCAATCACCTTGGCTTGGACTCCCAAAATGCTGGGATTACAGGAGTGAGCCACCGCGCTGAGCCTATATAGCTTGGTTTTTGAAAATCCAATTTGACAATATCTGTCTTTTAATAAGATGGTTTAGCCTCTTTAAATGTATTATAATTTCTAAAATATCTAGATTGGTTTTCTCTTTTTTACTTAGGAGTTTCCAGTTGTTTTAATTTTCACCTGATTTTCCCCACTCTTTCATTTTTTATTTTGTCTAATCCAACATATTTTTTTCTTTTCCATTTTCTTCTCTTTAAAATTTAAGAAGTTATTACTTTATTTTAGCATTTACCCATTACATGTTACCATTTATATTTAATGCAACAATATTTCTTCTTAACAATGAAAGGAATTTAAAGGCCTGGCACAGTGACTCACACCTGTAAACCCAGCACTTTGGGAGGCCAAGGGGGCAGATCACTTGAGGCCAGGAGTTTGAGAACAGCCTGGCCAACATGGCAAAACCCTATCTCTACAAAAAATACAAAAATTAGCCAGGCATGGTAGTATACGCCTGTGGTGCCAACTGCTTGGGAGGCTGAGGCGTGAGAATCTCTGAGCCTGGGAGGCAGAGGTTGCAGTGAACCAAGATTGCACCACTGCACTCCAGCCTATGTCTCAAAAAACAAAAAAAAAAAAAAAAGAAAGAAAGGATTTTAGAACACAATTCAGATCAACTGATAACTGATTCACATGTTGGGTCATTTTTTGGTATTTTATTTTTATTGTTTTATATCCAACTGGGCATCATTATATTTTATACAAAGAACATTTGTTTAAATTTATGTGTCTTTCTCTTTACTTATGTCTTCCCAAAACTGTTTCTCCCCCATTTTCTCCCAACCAGTTAATGGTATCATTACATAGCCAGTGCCTCAGCATAAAACCTTTGAGATCATGCTTATTATCTTTTTCTTATACCTATAATCCAATTTAGCGGCAAATTCTGTTCTGGCTACAACTTCCGAACATAACAGCAGCCCAGTGAGCAGTCTGTCCGGCAGCATCTCCCACATGCCCCCATCACCCCTTGCTTCCATCCAGCCCAGCTCACTGCTGTCCTGCTCATGGCACTCTGGCCTAAGGTTCATGGCACTCTGGCCTAAGGTTCATGGCACAGAGTATATCATCTGGCCAGAATATTCCACTGACACACACAATTCAAATCTGTGTTTATTAAACTACTGACTTCAAAGAGGCCCTTACATAAAGAGCACACTACATCTCAATCTCTTCTACCACTAGAACACAGTCATGATGTTAGAGCTATATCTCTAACACAGATGGAACTGCCAACATTGTAGCTGCCAAATTAATACTTATTGAATAAATACATAATACATGATAAAAATAAGATAACTGAACTTGATATAGAGGAAGAGTCAAATGAATGTCAAATGACATTCGTTTGACTAAAATGAGAGAGGCAAGGATTAAAATTTTCAGAAGAAAACAAAGACCATTTAGCTGTTATCTGCTAGTATAATATATACATCTCAAGCAAGCAGGCCAGCTCTTCTTAGTCACTTTCAAAATTCTGTTAACTCTAAAAACGTATTTCTGAAAAATGTGAAAGATGTCAATATGTAAGCTATCTCCCTAGGATTCAATTTCTCCCTGGCTTATAGCTTCCTACATACTTATTAACTCACCTAGGTAGTTATTAGACTTGGGGAGTCTTCCTCTAATATCCACAGCGCCTCTCCATGCTCCAACTTACAAATCACTTCTGGTTTGGTAATGCAATACCCTGTGAATGAAAATGACACAGGACATGGGCCAGGTAGCCTAAGGTGTGCCTGCACAAAAAAAGGTCTACCTGCACATTTCATTACAGAAAATACCATAGATATTCTTAAGTGTCCAAAGGAATCCATCGAGCTTCAACTCCTAAGTCTCAACCCTTTAACTCATAATCGTACAAAGAAATCATCTGTAATCAGCAGCTAAAAAGGAAATCAATGTTATTTGGAGTTTCAAATTACATAATCCTTACCCACTGAGATGAGGAGGCTGTAGTTCTCCAACATCACGTCTCTGTACGGGGTCCTCTGAGCAGGGTCCAGATGCTGCCACTCGTCCTTGGTGAAGCCCATAGCCACATCACTGAAGGACACTGATCCCTACAACAGCACATTTGTTTTCATTCTACAGTCATCAGAAGTGGAGAGCACACAACATATGTGAGATCTAACTCCTTGTCATGTTTGCTGCTGACAGTTGAAGAAAAAATGCTAGTAGGATGCGTACTTTTTTTTCCCACCGTGCCTATTAATACTGTACATTGTAGGAAAATGAGAAATCCTGATATGAGGACTCTGCCAGTATATTGTTTTTTTCAGATGGGGTTTCACTGTGTCACTCAGGCTGGAGTGCTGTGGGATGATCGCAACTCATTGCAACCTTGACCTCTGGGGTGCATGTGATTCTCCCAGCTCAGCCTCCCAAGTAGCTGGGACAACAGGCACGTGCCAACACACCCAGATAATTGTTTTTATTTGTAGAGATTAAGGTCTCACCATGTTGCCCAGGCTGGTCTTGAACTCTAGGCTAAAGTGATCCTCCTGCTTTGGCCTCCCAAAGTGCTGGGATTACAGATGTGAACCACCATGCCTGGCATATTTCCTTAATTCATACAAAAATTATGAGGTCCTGCTAGTGACAGATGCAGGAGGCAGATAAAGGAGGTCCCCAGAGAATCTCTGACTGACCCCACAAGTGTTTACATCCAGTGCTTTTGTGCAGATAAGGGAACTTGCCCAGGGTCTTGTCTGCACATGCCTGCAAAAGACTGAGGACCCACCTGGGTGCTGGGAGAAGAGGCAGGTGAAGTTCGTGCCTTGTGCAGCGGGGAGGAGCCTGGCCTCTTAAGCTCCTGTGTAGCAGCGTGGTATTCAATCTGTGAGGCGGCAGCCTTTTAGCAGAATCGATTTTTTAAATTTTGATTATAAAAAAAAAACTTAGCCTGAGCATGGTGGCTCACACCTGTAATCCCAGTACTTTGGGTGGCCAAGGCAGGCAGATCACTTGAGGTCAGGGGTTCCAGACCAGCCTGGCCGACATGGTGAAACCCTGTCTCTACTAAAAATATAAAAATTAGCCGAGCGTGGTGGTGCACGCCTGTAATACTGGCTACTAGGGAGGCTGAGACAGGACAATCGCTTGAACCCAGGAGGCAAAGGTTACAACCAGTGGAGATCGCACCACTGCACTCCAGCCTGGGTGGCAGCTAGACTCTGTCTCCAAAAATAAATAACCAATTTTTTCTTTTAGAGGCCAGGTCTTGCTGTTTTGCCCATACTGGAGTGCATTCACAGGCATGATGATAGCACACTAAGGCTCCAAATTCCTGGGCTCAAGCAATACTCCTGCCTTAGCCTCCCAAGTACCTGGAGCTCCAGGCATGTCACCCAGAATTGTCTTATGTCCTTCCAAAACAGTTTTTCGACTTTGTCTCTCTAGTACAAAACATTTTTAAAAACACCTTTAGTGAACTATAACTCACACATCATATAACTTACCCTTTTAAAGTATACGTGTCAGTGCTTTTTTATATCCAGGGTTGTGCAAGGATCAACATGTCCCCTTAAAAGCACCATACTTATTAAGTCATTCCCCATTTTCCCCTCCCCCAGCCCTTGGCAACGTTAACCTACATTCTCTCTGTGGATTTGCCTAAGCTACACATTTCATATAAATGGAATCATATCAGCCGGGCACGGTGGCTGTAATCCCAGCACTTTTGGAGGCCAAGGCAGGCAGATCACCTGAGATCAGGAGTTCGACACCAGGCTGGACAAAATGGTGAAACCCCGTCTCTACTAAAAATACAAAAAAAAAAATAGCTACTCATGAGGCTGAGGCAGCAGAATCACTTGAACCCAGGAGGCAGAGGTTGCATTGAGCCAAGACCACACCACTGCACTCCAGCCTGGGCGACAGAGTAGTACTGTCTCAAAAAATAAATAAATAAATGGAATCATACTATATATGCCTTTTGTGACATTTCTTTCACTTGGCATACCATTTTCAAGTGTCATCCCTGGTGTGACATCTATCAATATATCCTTTCTCTTTGCAGTTGAATTAATATTCTGTTGTATGACTATTTCACATTTTGTTTATTCAGTCATCAGTTAATGGACATTTGGGTGATTTCCACTTTTCTTTGGCTATTATCAATAATGCCAATATGAACATTTGTGTACAAGGTTTTGTGCAGATCTATGTTTTCAATTCTCTTGGGTACCTTGGAGTAGAACTGCTGGGTCCTATGGTAACTCTATTTTTGGCATTTTGAGGAACTGTGAAACTGCTTTCCAAGGTGGCTGCATGTTTACATTTCCACCAGCAATATGAGTTTCAATTTCTCCACATCCTTGCCAATACAGTCTATTCTTTTGATTACAGTCATCCTAGTGAGTGTGAAGTGGTATCTCATTGTGATTTGGACATGCATTTTCCTGATGACTAATGATGGGCATCTCTTCATGTGCTTATTGGCTGTCTGTATATTTTAATTCTTAAAAAGTGATTGATTATTTATTTTAGAGATGGGAGTCTCATTCTGCCTCCTAGGGTAGAGTACAGTGGTATGATAGTAGCCATGTCCACACCACTGCACTCCAGCCTTGGAGACAGAACAAGACCTTGTCTCAGAAGAAAAAAAATAGCATATGATTCAGATTAAAAACACATATTGGAGAGAGATCCAAGACGGCCGATTAGCAGCAGCTCAGGATTGTAGCTCCCAGTGAAAGCGCAGAGAGAGAGAGTGGATGCCACACTTTCAGATGAATTTTTGTTGCCCATGGACTGGGAGATTACCAGCGGAGGAGCCACACGGGTCACCAGCATGACTTATTTGGCCAGCGCAGCTGTTTGCCGGCGCCCCGGTGCGGCGCTTCTCGGTGCGGAGTATACAGGACTGGGTCCCCTTTTGGTCGGGCTCAGCTGGTCCCAACCCCACAAGGAGAACAGCAATTGGAAGTGCTGAGGACTGAGAGTTTCACAGCAAGCACAGCTGAACCCGGGAAGGCCCAGTGCTGTGAGTAAGGGGCGTCCGCCAAAGGAAAACTAAGAAACAGAAAAAACTTAATCACCAACAAGCAGGATGTCCACTCAGAGACCCAATCTGAAAGTCAGCAATTACAAAGATGACAGGTGGATAAATCCACAAAAATGGGAAGAAACCAGTACAAAAAGGCTGGGAACACCCGAAATCAGAATGCCTCTCCTCTTACAGGGGATCACAGCTCCTCATTAGAAAGGAAACAAGGCCTGATGGAGACTGAAGGTGATGAACTCACAGAATCAGGCTTCAGAAGGTGGATAATAAGAAACTTCTGTGAGCTAAAAGAACATGTTCTAACCCAATGCAAAGAAACTAAGAACGTTGAAAGAAGATTTAACGAAATGCTAACGAGAATGGACAACTTAGAGAAGAATATAAGTGAACTGATGGAGCTGAAAAACACAACACGAGAACTTCGCGAAGCATGCACAAGTTTCAACAGCCAAATTGACCAAGCAGAAGAAAGGACATCAGAGGTCGAAGATCAACTCAATGAAATAAAACAAGAAGGCAAGATGACAGAAAAAAGGGTAAAAAGGAATGAACAAAGTCTCCAAGAAATATGGGACTATGTGAAAAGACCTAATCTACGTTTGATAGGTGTACCTGA
>CAUYQU010038677.1:0-19437 GCA_963574635.1 Cheracebus regulus
GCTGTCTCAGAGCCTTTTGTTTTTTTAGTTGAATGGTCGACTCCCAGGTGTTCCAGTCGCCTGTTGAAAAGGCGCCGGGATCTGTGTGATTTCCCCTGCGGGGACACACTGCGCAGGCTGAAACAGCGGCGCTGAGATTCATAGCGCTTTTTTTGCCTGGGGATCTCCTGGGCTGGCTCCCTGATTCAGTCCCCTTTTTAATCTGCCTTCCTGTAGCTCCACTCACCAGTTAAAAGGGCACACAGACCAGTGTATTTTGTACGGAGACCTGCCGCACCATGGCGCCGGCAAAGCAGCCGCGCCAGCCGAAACAGCCACGCCGGCCAAAACAGCCGCACTGGCGACCCGTGGGGCTGCTCCGCCTGGGAATCTCCTGGTCTGGGGGTAATAAAAATCTGTCTGGAAATGCGGCGTCCACTCACCCTCTACACTTTCACTGGGAGCTGCAATCCTGAGCTGCTCCTAATCCGCCATCTTGGATCTCTCCCTGAAAGTGTTTTTAAAAAAGGCCTTATTTGGACCAAGCATCTACTAACTAATGGTTGCCCTCTTCAATTCACTGGGAAATTTTAAGACATAGCTAAACATTCCTAAAAATCCTCCTGAGAAATACGACTCCACTTCATAGATATAGTAAGTCTGTCAAAAACATTAAATATCTGAACATAATAGCAACATTCTATTTTAGAGTCAGGAATTAATTTTAGGAAATATGAGCTGTACTCACAATGTGATGCTGTACTTACAGATTATAGAAATATGCTGGGAAGATCATACCCTAAATGTCAAAATGAGGCAATTTAAAATAAAACTGTTTTAAAAAATTATTGAATTAGTGTACTTTATGTAATTCAAAATACTTACTTTTCAGAATAAGGCAAGGATGTTACAAACTGGTAAGTGAGAATTAGAATGTGGATTTATATTGTATAATATATATCTCATGAATTGTGCTTCTGACATGCCAATATTTCTCAAGGTTTTTATTAGAAAAGTAGTATTAATTTGAAACACAAATCAATAAATTTAAAACTACAAATTCACTAAAAATTATAATGTTGAGTTTTGAAAAAATTATTGATCTGCATAAGTGATGAAGTCATGACTAACAACTAAACTGAAGACAAAAGATACAATGATTAAAAATGTATCATCTATCACGCTTTTACATATATGTTGGAGAGTCTGAACTTTTGTATTTGAATGGTCTTCCTTAGTTATTAGTGCTTCTTAATATTTATGCCAAAATGAAAATATTTTTGAGGCATATATAATAAGTCTACCAAAATTCACAATTCTCACTTATCTTTGGAAAAATATTAGCTCAGTTGATTTTACCACTAGCTTATTTGGGTCATTTGCATTTAATAAAACTAAGAGTTATTATTGACAATGTTAAAGAAAAACATTCTGTGAGTGGCCATAGCCAGGTATTCACTTAGGGCTTTACGCTCTTCACCTCATGTAATCTTCAAACAATCCTGTGAGATGGAAGTGTTATTATCTCTACTCTATAGATAGAATTTCTATAAAATTACAGACAATTTCATTTTCAAATACACAAATGTTTCTTCCTTGCTATGTCTAAGGTATAAAGAATCCATTCCTTAGTATAGATCTAACATAATAGTCTAACTTGATACACTTGAAGAAATCTATCTTTGTAGGCTTTCAGATAGTCTATTTCAGCTGTATTTTTACTCCATCCTTAAATAGAAAATTTGTTTTGTACCAACAACTTTGGAAAACATACTTTTGGGCTACTGGAAAATTTACTAACTTCGTTGTCGGGGTTAATGTTAGATGCTTATTTAAAGAAATTCATTAAGATCTTCCATTGACACTACAATTGTCCCTCAGTATATATGGGAGATTAGTTCTAGGATGCCTGCATATACCCAAATCCGCACATACTCAAGGCCAGTCATCAGCCCTGAGGAAACCAAGTATACAAAAAGTTGGTCCTTCCAATATGCAGCTTTGCATCCTGAGAATACTGTATTTTCAATCCACATTTGGTTGACAAAAATCTGCATGTCAATGGATACTTGCAGTTCAAACTTATGTTGTTTGAGAGTAAACTATTTTAGTAAATAATTGGTGAGTAGGAATTAACCACAGGGAAAGGTTTTTCATTGCAATGTAAAAAATGTTCAGCACACTCTTATAAGTCAGCTTAATATTGTAGCTGTACAGCTAAAGGTAAACTGATGAGCACAGATATCACTGTAGTTGTGAATCAACTGAATAATGATTAGAAGAACAAATGTTAGAATGAATAAACTCAACAGAAAGGGCATGTTCTTTCATTTCTCTTGGGTAATTACTTAGGATTGGACAAGCTGAGTCATATGGCAGGTATGTGTTTACTTTTTGAAAAACCCCTAAACTATTTTCCAAAGGAATTGTTCCATTGTACATTCAGATCAACAATTTATGAGTGTTCCAGTTCCTTTACATCCTTGCTGGCACCTGGAGTGTTATTCTAATCAGTATGTGCTGGTATCTAATTATGATTTGAAATTACATTGCCTAATAACTAATGATGTTGAGCTACTTTCTCTGAGTTTATTTGCTATCTTTACATTTTCTTTGGTGAAATATTTCTTAAAATCTTTTGCCCATTGTTTTTATTGGGATATCTGTTTCCTTATTTTTGAGTTTTGAAAGTTATTCATATATTCAGGATGCAATTTATATATTCAATATGCAAGTTTTCTGATGGACAAATAATTTGTATTTTCTGCCAGTGTATAGCTTGAGTTTTCATTCTCTTAGCAGAATATCTTAGACTTGGACATAAATGTTCATATAAGCTCTATTTGTAATAGCCCAAATATGGAAGCAACCTGAATATACATCCACAGGTGAGAAGATAAACAAATGGTGGTATCAAATTCATGGAAAATTATACAGCAATATAAAGCAAAGAATTGTTGATATGTATAACATATCAGCTGAAGAATCATGAGGTTCTTAAACTTAAGAGTAGAGAATGCTATGTTTCATAAAGGGTTGCAGTTGTAGAAGTGTAACCTCTGATGGAAACCAGAAGCAGGTATTTGTAGAGAAGAGTGACATAGAAATTTATGCTGAGTGAGTCAGCTAAGTATACATATTTAACAGGTTATGTGAGAAGTTATAAATATTCATAAAGGGGGCATGTGTACATGCATAGTAAGCAAACTTGCCTGTTACATATGTCCCATGTTCACTTTCAATGCATGAAAATTAGGCTGTGTGCATCAAGAGGTGAAATGTAGGATGCAAGGCATCTTGTATGCAGCCTCTGTAAACTGGCCAAAGCTAGTCTATTATTGGTAGTCCTTTATCCGAAAGAAATACAGGTCAGTTTTGTAGATCAGCAGCAAAGCACATCTTTCAAAAGAGTTGGTTTCTGTTTAACCTATGGGGCTAGTTTCTGTTTAACTCATAGCCTAATGGCGATTAGTGAAGGAAGAGGTATAAGGAGGTGTATTCAACCTCCTATCTTGTCATGGCCCAGATTCAGTTTTTAAGGTTCTCTGGGGTGCCCTAGCCAAGAGAGGGTTTGTTTAGCCAGTTGTGGGGCTTAGGATTTTATTTTTATTTCTCAAACAACATGGGCTGTTCTCAAAATAATTATGCTGAGTAAAAGAAGCCACACAAAAAAGAGTACACACTTTATAAATACATTTATATAAATTCTAGAGCATAAAAACTAATTTATATTGATAGAAAATGATAAGTGGCTGCATGGAAATAGGAGGGTGGCAAGTGGGAAGGATTACATTAAGGAATGAGGAAAATTTTGGAGATAATGAGTATATTCATTATATTGCTTGCAGTGATGGTTTCATGGGTTTATTCATGTGTTCAAACTTAAATTGTATAGTTTATGTACAATTTATTGTATGTCAGTTGTACCTCAATTAAGCTGTTTCAAAAATCATCAGAAATGTTGCATTACACTCCTTTTATTTGTGTTCTTAATTGAATTACCAAAAAATGGAAAAATTATAGCGTATATAGTGCTCTATCTAAAGTTATACTGCATTTCATTTGTATTGTTATAACACATTTTGGCTTATTCTGAGGTAAAACATTAACCTTGCAAAGTGTTAGATTTCTTGCCCTTCTCTTTTAAAGTTTAAGATGAAGAAATTCCATTCTAAAAGTTCAGTTTAGAAAATAATGCATCATAAAATTCTCAGTATTTATATTGACTGTGAGAAGAACATATTAAAAAACTGGTTTTCATAGAAAACATAATAAATTCTGTCCTTAGAAAGGCATGTAATTAAAAGCTTAAAAAAATACCGCCAGCAGGCATTAATTTCATATGTCAGGTCATGCAATAGGAAATAACTGATATTTTTTGAAGATGGGTGATTGAAATAAAAGGATATTAATAAAGGACAGCATGAAGTAAAGCAGGTCAACAGAATCATTTTAGGAAGGGTTATAAATTTCACGAAGCATTATTGGTATATTTTCTGGTTTTCCTGTTTTATGGCCCTTGAAATATACAACACAGTTCTTAATACTGAGTTAAACAAGGTTGAATTCCAGAAGAAGGCCGGAGGCAGGCTCCATAGGATCTGCTGGGAGTAGCAACAGTTTACAGCTCACCATCCACAGGCAGCACCTGGCTCACGACATTCTCCCCATCTCCACTCTCCATTGATGCCCTCCCTTATATGCTGCAGAGGAAGAAAATGGTTCCTGTCCTGGCTTCATTAGCCCTTGTTTCTTATATTTTTCCTGCTAGATAATGGATTATCTTTTCTTTAGTCTACCTTAATTCTCCCTGTTTCTTTCCTCAGTCTGTACATTTCCTTAATTTACTGTTTGAAATCTGCTTAGAGTATTGAATATACTATTAAAGTTGTTACAACTATAGAGGATAGAGAGAAAGAAATTTCAGAGGACTGCTTCCTTCATTCAAAAGTTGCTAATGTTATTTACTTCTTGCTTTAATTATTTTGTAACACACCTCCTTGACTTTTTAGATAATTGTAGGTATTTAATGTATTAATTAATGATAATGATAATTTTAATAAATTTTTCTTAGTTTTTTAAAATAACAGTGGTACTCTTCAAATGAGAATTTTGAAGAATTCATACATGTCATTTAATTAGAGTGTTACTTCCTAATAATTAAGAAATGCTTACAACATGATTAAAGGAGACATTTTCATATGAGATAAGAGCAAAAATATAAAAATGTCTTTTTGCTTCATAAACATCTTACTTAGAATGGTTTTAGATTTATGGGAAACTTTTTTTTTTTTAAGACAATTTCACTCTTGTTGCCCAGGCTGGAGTGCAATCGCACGATCTTGGCTCACCACAACCTCCACCTCCCAGGTTCAAGTAATTTTCCTGCCTCAGCCTCCTGAGTAGCTGGGATTACAGGCATCTGCCACCACATCCAGCGAATTTTGTAGTTTTGGTAGAGGCCGGGTTTCTCCATGTTGGTCAGGCTGATCTCCATCTCCCGACCTCAGGAAATCTGTCCACGTCGGCCTCCCAAAGTGCGGGGATCACAGGTGTGAGGCATTGTGCCTGGCCAGATATATAGGAAATTTCTGAGGATATTACAGAACCACATACTCTGTACCTACTTTCTATTGTTAACATCTATAGATATTATGATACTTTGTCACAACTAATGAACCAATATTCATCCATTATTATTAACTAAATTTCATAATTGATTTGGATTTTGTTAAGTTTTTACTTAAAGTTCTTTTTCCGTTCCAGGATCCCATCCAGAATATCACATTACATTGAGTCATCATGTCTTCCTAGGCTCCTCTTGGCCATGACAGTTTCTCAGGCTTTACCTGTATTTGATTACCTAAAAAGCTCTGAGAAATACTTGGATCTATATTGTAGTGTCCCTCAGTTTGGGTTTGTCTGATGTTTTACTCATAGTTAAATCGGTTAGATTGAGTTATAGGCTTTGAGGGAGACAGTCACAGAGGTCAAGTGTCATTTTCATCACATCATAGCAAAGGTGCATGCTATCAACATGATTTATCCCTGATGATGTAAAGATATAACCTCATTGGGTAGTGTTAGTCAAGTTTTGCCATTATAATATCCTCCCCCTTTCCCTCCCCGCTCCTGGAATATCTGACTTCTATACTGTGCTCTTTGAAAGGAAGACACTAAGTATAGCCTCACTCAAGGGGAGAGGGGGTTATACTATAACTTTTTGAGGGGGAAGATACACACCAATTATTTGGAGCTCTGTGTACTTATTTCTCTTCTCTCTCATTTATATATTTCTGTATATATTTAAATATTTAGGTATTCATTTATATCAGTATGAACTCATAAGTGTTTATATTGTGTTTTGGGATATAAATACTATTCATTTATCTTGCTGGTCAAATTGCTTCAGCTTTGGCCACTGGGCTCTCTTCAGCTGGCAGCTTTGTCGCTTTGACATAACCCATCATTTTGTGTCCTGAGCACTTCCTTCCTCTCTGACACTACAATATGCTCTAAGCTTATCTTATGCTTTTTCTGTGTCAATCCTAGAAGTAATTTCTTTAAGGAGATCTGATTTGTTTTATTGGAAAATGTTATGAGAGGCTATAATCAGAATACCAGGTATGCTCTTGCTACTTGGCATGTTATTGCTTCTTGGCACTCTTAGTTGACAAAACCAGGAAATGTGTATTTGTATAATAACCCATAGATGTACACACATCTATAATCATTCATCTGTTAGTATTTTGCATGTTTTAAAAGCTAAAAAATCCTGCCATACTTCTTGTAACATTATACGACTTCCTGGTCTCAAAGTATTTTAAAGATGGTAAAATTTATCCATTTTAAAGATCTATTCATTTTGTCTATGACTTTATCTTATTAATAATCTTCAATTTTTATATTTATTTATATATTCCTTTTTTGATGACAATTTAATTTTTTAAAATTTGTTTTTACAAATGGTATTATTTACAGTTTAGGTCATAAAAGTATTTTCTTTTTTTTTTTGGGGGGGGCATGTGTCTTGTAAATTTTCTCCAGAGCATACCAATAAGTGAACTTGCTGGATCATAGAATATTTACATATTAATTATAATATATAATGCTAAGTTGATAACCAAAATGGTTGTGCTAATTTATGTTCCCTACAAAAATGTAAGAAAAATTTTTGTTCCTACATATTCTCACCAGATTTTATACCGTCTAATTTATTGATTTGTATGAATCTTATATTTTCAAAGTAGTAGCTCTTTGTGGCTTTAATTGGCTTTGTCTTGGTACTTGTGAGGTTACAAATCTTTTATTAGTCTTACCACCCACCGACTTTGTCTCATCTTTGTCCATGATATCTTTTGTTGTTCAGAAGTTTTTCTTATTGTAATTTCTGTAAAATTAACTGAACTTTTCCTTTATGCTTTGTACTTTTTGTGTGTTTATAGGTTTATTTTCATAATTCTTCTCTATTCCCAAGTCATAAAGGTGTTTACAATTTTTCAAATGTTTTTTGAAGTTTTGGTTTCATGTTTATATCTTTAATAAATCTCGGGATTTATTTTTTGCATTCTTTTCTTCATGGCTGGTCAGTTCTCCCACAAAGTTTATGGAATTCTCTATCCTTGCTGTATTAATTTAGTTACAAATCTGTCATGAATTGAAATTATTTTAATACATGATTTTTTTCCTGTGCTTTCTGTTCAGATTTGTATTTTTAATTTTGTTTCTGTTTAAGCATTTTATTTATAAAGTCATAAAATTCTGGAGTAATTTTCATTTAACAATACAGTAACTTAGATTATTACAATTTGAATAGAGATTTTTAAAAATACAGTCATCTCATTCAAGTATTTTAAATTGGAAATAAGTTTTTATAATAAGAGTTTAATTATATTTATATTTAAAATAATGTATAACTAGTAATTTTAGAGATCTTAGTAGAGATATACAGAAGAAAAAAGAAAACTTAGACTTGAAGATAGCAGAAGTGACCATATTATAGGATATAGTTAGAATTTCCCATCTTTCACCTCCTAATTATCTTACTTGTATTGGAGTTGTTGCAAGTTTTAGACTAACAAATTCACGTTTCCCAGTAACACAGGCCCATTCCACTTTTCTATAATATATGGTCATGAAAACTTAATGAAGCATTGAACACATTCTTATTCATTGAATGGAAACCTACCTAAAAACTTTTTTGAGAGGCAACCCAGGCAGTCCTTCTCCAAATTAGTTTATTTGTCAGAATATATAATTAATAATTGTAAAGCAAATATGGAAAGGAAAAAAATGTAAAGTGAAAGAATAGACAGAAGAAGAATGATTATTAAGAAAAATGTATTGGAACTAATTAAGAAGAGAAAGGTCAGAATGAGTCAGGTGCTGCTTTTTCATTTATTGTAAGGTTGAATTCCATTTTTAAAAGTTAAAATTTAGGATAAATTTGACTACTACATATCAGTCAATTAAAGAGGATGAACTATGAGATAAAAATAATTGCAGCCAGGTGCAGTGGCTCAGATCTGTAATCTCAGCACTTTGAGAGGCTGAGGTGAGAGGATCATGAGGTCAAGAGATCAAGACCATCCTGGACAACATGGTGTAACCCTGTCTTTACTAAAAGTACAAAATTAGCCAGGCATGGTGACACATGCTGGCACAAGAGAATTATTTGAACCCAGGAGGCAGAGGCTGCAGTGAGCTGAGATAGCACCACTGCACTCCAGCCTGGGTGACAGAGCGAGGCTCCATCTCAAAAAAGAAAAAAATGCATATCAAAATGTAACCACATAAAATATAACAATTAAAATTTCTGGAAAGAAGTGAAGGTTAAAGAAGAACACCTATGATTGAAATATACTGCAACATAAACATAATTAGAAAATTATGCTGTATTGAGAAATTCAACAAACAAGTGAACATGTAAAAATCTAACATAAGAATTGTTTTAGTGAAAGATTTGTAAAAATATATTATATAATAATGACATCATTATTCTATATTGATATTACTCTCCATTCATTATTTTACTTTATAACTTTTGTGTTTTTAATTCAAAAGTGAAATGAGAGAACCTAAAGAACCTGTACCTGCAGCTTTGAATGAAGTAACAGAGACCAGGTTTACCCTGTTGTCATAAACAACTAGAAAAAAAAGATTCCCACCACCTGCCACCCCCCAAAAACAGCACCACTCTTTAGCATTGAACTATAGATGTCAGGAACATGATCACCGAGAGAGAAAAGGAACACTAATAATGTGAGGTGAGTGCCACAATTCCCTCAGTTTACTGACTAAAGGTAGTTCCCAAGATATAGTGAGCAGAGAAGAAACTCAAACAGAACCCCAATGTCTTAAAGAGTTGTAGAGACAGAGATAGGGGATTTGGGAATCCAAGACAGCCACAATCTGTCGGACAGCGAGGAGGGAGTTGCACAGAATAAGAACTTCAGAGATCTGTGGACAGGGAGGTGGTGTGGGTGGGGAGCTCATCACTGGCAGATTATTTACCTATGGCATGTACTGGAGGAAATTATCCAGGTGTGGAAAACAAAAGAAAATAAAACAAAATAAAAATACTGTAACACAGTAATCCAAGCAGATAAGAAAATAGTTTGTATACCTACAAATGAGAGTAGAAAAATCTCATACCTGGGGCACTGGATTGAATCCTCATAAGAATGTTGTGTTCGTAATGGAGTTAAGTTAGCATTAACCTAAAAATCCACACTAATGAAGCTCTGGATACCCTCTAACTGAGCTTAAGAGCAAGTCACAAAAGGCCTAACAAACTCTAATACTCTTTCACAGAATACAACAAAATCCAGCGATGAACAAAGTGAAATTACATAATTCACATTGCCTGTGATTTGGTCATATTTTCCTGCTTCTTTGAATGGAGGGAAATTCAAAGAATTTAAGAATTCAAAGAAGCAGAAAAATGTGACTCAATCAGGAAAAACAAAACCAATATAAAAAGATTAGGAAATGGCAGGTTTTTCTTTTTAAAAATACTGATTGATTTTTCTCATTGCCTCAAGTTTATTTTTTGAGGAAATAAACAACTGTATTTTGAGTAGACTGACTGAGCAAGTACGCTGAGGAGCACCAAGGGAGTGGTGAAATTCTGGCAGAGCATAAGTGCCCAGGATAGCACCATAGAGAAAGGATCGAGATATCTTGCTTCTGCCTCTGTCTCTTCCACAAGGATCAGCTCAGTCTAGGGGGACCGCTTCTTATTTTTCTTGTTGGTGGAATTCTCACACATTGCTGGTGGGAATGAAAAATGCCACAGCCACCTTGGAAAATATTTTGGCGTTTTTAAAATAAAGTTAAGTGTATGCTTACCATAAGATTCAACGTTCTTACTTTTAGGTACCCAAGAGAAATTAAAACATATATTCACATATGTTTGTGACACAGACTGTGATATGTCTATACAATGGAATTCTACTCACTAATACAAAGGAACAAACTAGTTATAAATACAACATGAATAAATCTCAAAATCATTGCTAAGTGAAAGAAGCCAAATACAAACATTTAGAACATATGACTAGAAAAATCAAAATCTTGGTGATGAAAAGCAAATCTGGGTTGCCAGAGGCTGGGGCTGGGGAAAGAAGATTGAGCATAAGTGGCATGAGGAAATATGTAAATATGATTGCATACGTTTCTCAAAACTCATTGAATTGTACACTTAAAATTGATAAATTTTATTATATGTAAACTTTATCTCAATGAACGGAGTAAAAAGAAGTGGAATAGATTTTGTGGTAGAGCAAGTTTCTAAGCCCTAAGACAGCTTGACTAAATTTTAAGTTTACTAGGCTTAAAAGAGAAACAGTTTAGGAGTAAAAATCAATAGTAAATAACTGATTGTGATAAAATAAAACTTCTTGAATTAATGTCAAACAAAGAGAAGTCTGTCCACATTCAGAAAAAGCCTTGAAATAGTCCCAAGTAAACTGAGATGCACGAAAATAGAAATAAACACTACATCAGAGTATTAGGAAAGCTGAGATTTTTGCAAGATTTAAGTTAGATTTAAAAATTAAATATGTGGCTTTGAGTTTATTGCTGAAATGGTTAAGTTTTTTCCCTGTTTTGATTTATATAGTATCAGACATTTGTAATGAAAATAAAATTTAAAGAACAAGAATTGAATAAAATCAATGACATAGCTCTTCGCAGAGTTGTCATACTCCTTGTGGCAAAAGGCAATCATCATTCTCATTTTGAAACACTCAGGTAGCAGCTCCTCCTCATTCTGGACAACCAAAGTATTTGGTCAGAAGGATTTTCTTAATAATTGTTTATTGCTTTTTCATGGTAACCGATGCAGTTAGGAAAATGTTATTTTCAACATCATCACTCTTTATGCTGATTGCATCCTTGTTAATGTGAAAAACTTGTAGCAGCAATCTCACCCACAATCAAATGGCTGGTCATTCACTTGAGATATGTTCATTCATTTGTTCTTTTTTCTTCAATTAATTTATTCAAGATCGATAGTACATCTCATTTAATGATGCTGGGGAGAGCCATGTTGTTTAAAATTTTAACAAAGCCTTAAAGGTAAAAATATAGTGAGAATTTCAGAGGCCAGTCATTCTGTATGGTTTTGTGGAATCTGAGTAGACTTCACGTACTAATCTCACCAAAGCTCAGAAATCATGTTTCTTTTTAACTGAAGGCTCTGTGAGAAGGAAAGTTTTCTAGTTTATCTTTCATTGTTCCCAGTGTATTAGTCCTGAGAAGCCAAAACATTCAAATCTATGAAAATAAAAACCCTAGAGAAAATTTGAGCCTTTCAAAATAAAAACTTTACAAGATCCCGGATGTTTGTGAAGGATTCTTTTCATTTATCATTGAAGGCTGGAATTATTTAAATCAAATTTGCTTGATTTTTCTTTAGTGGAAGGCTCCCAGAGGTCATGGAAGTTCTGTGAAATCGAGTCCTGAAGTTTTCTTGGGCTTCTAGACTATTGAAGCTGGATGCAGTTATGCTTATTAAATTAATCTTTGCATTTTTTGGCAATTAGTTTCCCACAACTTGAGTGTAGAAATCTGGGAATCCATGTCCAGCCTTCAAAATATCTGAGGCTAATTTTTCACAGACCAACATGCCTAATTATTGATAATACTTTTGAAAATGCTCCCATTCCTGATCCTTCACATGCATTTAAAACACCATCCATCATCTGGACCTCTACTTTCAAGCCCTCAGGAAAATGTTTTCATAAACAATTGGCCATTGAATATATCCTTTACTCCAGGAAGTTTGTATTTCATCCGAACAAGAGAAGAAGCACATTCCAGAGAGGAGGATTCTCTGAGGACAAAACAGAGTGTCAAGATCTGCCGCATTCTGTCATTTCTGAGCTTGCAGCAAGTGATGTCTTAAATTCAAGGTCAAGAAAAACCATTACATACCACCTCCAAAGACCCACGTTTACCGCCTCTAGCATGATTTGTAAAATGTTTCTTCTGATTTTTAAAGTTGAAGGAATTACTATGATCTACAAAATTTGAAGAGCTATAAACCAACACTTTACTGCTATAATCAACAAAGAATAAACTAAATTCATCTGACACATGCTGAATAGGCTACATATTTATGATTGCAAGTCATGGCAAGTATTCATAAGTAGTAACTAACAATGATACTGACATTTCCACAGCCAATTTGAGTATTTATAAGGGTCACTTGGAAACGTGAGGGTAGGCTTGGCTAAAAAGGAAACTCCTCAGGATTTTCTACTTAAGACATTGTAACAAGAAACATCTGAAGTGTACGTTAAAAACATGATTCTTAATTATTACCAGTAAAGATGCCAGATAAAATACAGGATATCAGTACATTTGAATTCCACATAAACAATAAATAATTATAGTTCTGTATATCTTACTTCAGATAAATAATAATTAAATTTCATATTTTATTGCTGAACAGGGCACTAAGCAGAGAATGAACCTTCATAGATAATTAAAATCTCAGGTGATTCCTATTATTAAGAGAGTTAGAAAAACACTGCTAGAGGTGACTGCGGCCATTTTCTTCCTCCGGCAAAGATATTCTAGTTCTTAGCTAGACTTGGTCGGACTTACTCTCTTTTCTTGAGGACTTAAGATTGGCAAAATAGCCTAAGTCCTTCTCCAGGCAGGAAGGGAGAAGCAGAAGGACGGAACCTTTGGTCCAGCTAAGGTAGGAGGCAGTTGGTGCCGGGTTACCTGTCATGTAAACTCCTTTTCTTTTTCCTTTTTCTACAGTGGTTCTACAGGGAAAAAAACCTAGGTTATGTAATACTACGTGTGTGTGTTTGAAATGATATAACGTATGAGTTCTGTTTTAGAATAATTTGTGTTGTAAGTGATAGCTAGAGATGTAAATAAAAGAAGATTGGTCAAAAATTGATAATTATTTAAGTCATGTTATATATTTGGGTGTCTGATATTCTATGTTGGTATATTTTTGAAATATTCTGTGACAAAAAATTGAAAAATTTCAAAAAGTATCTTTGTTATCTACATCTTCTATGATGAGTAGAGTTTAATGCAAGACAACTGCAGCAAAACAAAGTCATTTAAGATAATTTATCTCACTAGCATATTTCCATTGCTGTCTTTCTTTATAGTTGTCTAACATGTCATGCTTAGAACCTTACAGTGACATCCCTACAAGCCTTTGTTTGTTAATGTCAGCTTTGTATTGAAACTGTGATGTTTTAGCTTTATATTCCATTTAACAATAAAAGAATCTGAACACCTGGTTTCAAATTCGTGTTCTGGCTGTGTGAATCTAGAAAGGCATTTATAATAGAGTAGATTCTTTGAACTTTAAAATCTTCACCCTATCGCTTTGAAATGGTGTGTGACATTGGTGAGCTACTTATCCTGTCTAAGTCTTGCTGTCATCTCTGTAACTGAAGATTGTCTTAGTCCATTCGGGCTGATATAACAAAAGTAATGTAGACTGGGTGGCTTACAAACAGCAGCACTTGTGTTTCTCACAGTTCTGAAGGCTGGGAAATCTAAAATCAAGGGCTGGCAGATTTGGTAGCTGGTGGGGGCTGACTTCCTGGTTCATAGACAACTGTCTTTTCACTGAGTCCTCACATGGCAGAAGGGTCAAGAGAGCTCTCTGGGCTCCGTTTTATAAGGCCACAAGTCCTATTCATGAAAGCTCTTCCCTCATGACCAAAGTCCCCACCTCCAAATACCATCATACTGGGGATTAACTTTCAACATAGAAATTTTGGGGAGACAAAACCATTCATTCTATAGCAGAGGTGATGGATGGCATTAGAATTCCATTAAGTAACTTATAGTATACGGCCATGAGAATGTCTGTGACCTTGTAAGCATTCAGTGAATGGGGGGTTTTATTAGTTTCCTAGAGCTGTCATAACGAATTACCACAAGCTGAGTGGCTTAAAATAACAGAAATTTATTCTCTAACAGTTGAGGCTAGAAGTTTGTTGTCAGTAAGGCCAAGCTTCTGCTGAAGCCTCTAGGGAAGACTATTCCCTTGCCTTTTCTTAGCCTCTGGTGGTTGCTGGCAATTCTTGGCATTCCTTAGCTGTAACTTCACTACTCCAATATCTGCCTACAACTTCATGTGACTGTTTTCCCTTTGTGTGCATCGGAGTGTCTCCAAATCTTTTTCTCCTGAGGAAGATACAAATCATTGGATTTAGGGGCCTGCCATAATTCAGTATAACCTCATTTAATCTTGATAATATTTTTAAAGACCTTATTTTCAAATGAGATCACATTCACAGTATCAGGAGTTTAAGACTTAAATACATCTTTTGGGGGGGATGCAACTTAACCCATAACAGTGGTCTTATTATAAATTGAGTAACTCAATCTTGTTTCCTTTTCCCAAAAATGAAGCAGCTAATATCTGTTTCACAATGGTTATGAAATTTAAATGAGATATTTCATGTGAAAAACCTGACACAACCAACACACAAACTCAATCTGAATTATCTCTTTTTGTTGAATCACATCCAGCCACCCAATTTTTAATTTTTATATGTTATTTTTAAACACAAGAGCCAGCTCTCTCACAGCTTAAAGTGCTATAAAATTTTGCCCAGTTTAGAAGTTCAAGTATAGGTGTAGCAGCTGGGTAAACACAGTTTCTGTCATCTGTATTCATAGAGTGGACGTGTCTGATTTGATGACTAATGAGTCAGCTAACTATACATGTAACTCTGCACCAAACCTGTTTCCTTTAGCTCACAGGATCCGTGTGTGCTTTGCTTTAGGGAAGGAGTGGGAGAAAAGGGAACCAGAGGAAACAGTCTTGCTATTGTCTGCCTGAGTGACCTACATAAATGGCCTCATTGGAGAGATGTGCATAGTTTTTTCCCACACAGTAAGGAAATAAATGCCTTTTCTGGGCTAGACCAAGAGATGTTTTTCCCCAAATTTGGAAAGGAGGACAGGAGTGTTAATCACTGATGTGAACCAAAACCTCCAAGTCCTAAAGAATCTTGAGTCTTGCCACTGGGGAGGAAATGACAACAGAAAAATTTGAGAGGATCCTAAAACAAGAATGCCTTGGCTATGCTTCCAGGTATAGCCCAGGAGCCCATAAGCCTTGCAAAGAAGCCCTGCATTCTAAATCACGCACAGCTGTAAGAGAGCAAGGATAGAGTATTTAGGAAGTCAGGCCTAAAGGAAGACTCACAGGATGTTAGGGAAGTGTGGAAGAAGGTAGCCAGAGACTGCGAAACGCTGGAGTTCAAATAGGGAAGGAGAGTTCTGTTATTGTAATTTGTGCAACAGGCATCATAGTAAACCCAGAGACCTTAGCATTAATAGCACATGATGAAAATAACCAAATATAAAGTGTTATATATCATTGGATGCTAGTTTTAAGAGATGGCAAAGGACCAGATTCCCTTTGCTACCAATGCTATGGACCACTGCATGCTCCCAGAACCTCAATAGTGAGGAGAAAGTTCTAAATTAACATTCTATCTCCTGAACTAACTGAGTTTAAATCTTATACTTACAAAATTTAAAAGCAGAATAGAACAGGGTAATCTCTGCTGAGTTTACTAGGTAGTGACTAGATAATATTTTTTAATATCAATATGAAGAGACTACAATTGAAATGGAAATTGCATTTGATTGTGGAAAGATGAACACCATATTCTTATACATTGAATTTTGTTTGACCAGTTACACACTAATAAAAATGACTCTTTCCATTCATTTGGGGCATTTGATTTCTCTTTCTGTTTCTGTTTGTACTTCTGCTTTCCTTTTCATCAAGGACTTTGTTTCTCTGCTATTTGTGTACATTGGTCAAACCTGGCTACATCAATATGGTGCTGTTGGTCCATGGATCGACTTCATCTCAATATGACAGCAGAGTAGTATTTTAAATTCCAAATATTAGAATCCCCAGAACAATGATTGTCCCACTGGAAATGTATCCACAGTTGATTAAATCATTGATTGTTAGGGTGTTGGGATTGAGATCATGTAATACTAACCTGGTTTTATACCCATAAAAAGAGGTAAAGGAAGAAAGGAGAAGAGAGAGGAGAGGAGAGGAAGCTACTGCACTCTTTTTGGGCACACAGGAAAACTGTTTCTGAGACTCTTTGGCTCACTTCTTGCCAATTGAATGTGGGTAGAAGTGATGTACATCCTTTTTAGGGCTGACCATAAACCTTCACAATTGTCCACGCTGTCTCTTCTCCTTCTATGGCAAACTTAGGGACCACAAAGGTAAATGTCTCAACATGGAAGAAACTATGGTGGTTCTTCTCCAAGTGGGTCCTTGAGTTACCACTTGGAGGAAAACCACCAAAGAGAGCAGTTCTACCTACATATATTGTGAAGTGAGTGAGAAATAAACCACTGTATTGCTAGATCAATAAGATATGGAGGTTTGTTACTAGAGCATAACTCAGCCTGTATTGATAAATATTGTACTTTGCCTTATATAAAACTACCATATTAATTTATTGAAGTAGATTTTCTTATTTGGATATGAACTTATAAAAATGATTGATAAATAACTCTAAATAATTTTCATATTCCACTGAAGGTGATTTGAAAGCTTCAAATATCAGTAACAAGTAAAATTAAAACAATGAATACATTTTTCATTTCCTTGTACGAAGCAAGCATGGAATGAAAAGATGCCAAACAAAATATTGATTCATGAAAAGCTTTTTTAAAAAGAATATTTTTTATTTAAAAATAAAGAATAAAATAACTCAATAAAATGGAAATGCATATGTCTTTTAATCATTTTAAAAAGATGTTCAAACGCGCTCATAAAAAAGATGAAAAATTCATTGAGATATGATTTCTCACTATGAGTAAAAATTAAAACTACAAAGTTTCACAGCATACTTTGCTGAAGAAGCTATGGGAAACAGCACTCTTTTACATTGTTAGTGAAACTGCAAATGCCACCAATACTATAATGGGACATTTCAAAAGATCTAGAAAGATTGCATATCCATTTACCTCTTGACTTAGAAATACTATTTCTAGAAATTTATCTAAAAGATATACCACCAAAAATATTTAGTTTGTTTGCATAATGATATTAAAAGAACTATTTATAATATCAGAAACTGGAAGAAACCTAGTTGCCTAGCTACAGAGTACCAGTAGAATAAATGTTAATATACCTATTCAAAGGAGAAAAATTCCAGGCAAAAAGAAAGGTTGTGCAATTTGCTATGGTTTAGCTAAAAAATAAAAAGAGAGAGAGAGAGAGATCTGTTAGTATTATAAATTGAAGTACTAGCTTTCTCAAAATGTAGCTTTACTTAATTTAGGGACCATGGAACTAGTTTAATAATTATAAAATTAAATAAAAGGATAATCCTTAAGAATAAACATTTTAAAGTGAACCTAAACATGTATTGTCAGTGGTATAACCATTATCAGCAGATAAAATTCCAAGTGATTTCAAAATAGGGTAATTTGAATATACATTTTTTGTGGGATATATTTAATAATAACAAATTAAATTTAATCATGGACTTTAGTTCTCATTTCTCACTAAAATCAATAGGGCTTCTTGAAAAAATGGCTAAACTATCTGGCTTTAAATTCAGGTTCCACCTTGTTAGTTACGTGAGGTCAATCAAGCACATTCCTTAGCATTCCTATGCTTAGAAAAATGAGGTTCAAATAGCTCCTATCTCAAAGGGTACTACTTAGATTAAATGAATTCTATAATATGCTTAGAGAAATAGTGTCTGGTTAAATGGCAGGCATTTCATTAATGTGTGGCATTCCTTTTATTCTATTTTAATCTCCTTAAAGTATCATTTGCCAGGAATATATTCACTACTTTGAATTATGCATCTATTGGACTCTCCTTTGGTGGAGCACTTCACACTTTAAAGTTGACAAAACCAACTTTTTGAGCAGGCTCACATATAGATTAGCTAGAATTGGTTACCTACTTCCCACTTTACCTTGTTTCAAATGATAATTAAAATAACCACGTAAAATCTTTTTTTTTTTTTTTTTGGTAGAAATAAGAAAACTGAGGCTTAGAAAAATGTTGAAGCCCTGTGCTTGTTTCAGGGTTAGTAAGTGGCACAGCCAGCAGTCAAGTCTCTCTTGTCAACTGACGCCTTAAGTCCTACTATTATGGATTTATTCCTATGTCTTATCATTTTCCTCTGTTAAAATGCAGATGCCCTTGCCATAACTACTTATTGCTAACTTGGATACAGAGGAAAGACATTCATATTTGGAAAAATTAAACTTTAATTTTGTGCCATAATTTGTTCTCTGGATTATTCTTTTTTATTATTGCATTTTAGGTTTTGGGGTACATGTGAAGAACATGCAAGATTGTTGTATAGGTACACACGTGGCAGTGCGATTTGCTGCCTTCCTCCCCATCACATATATCTGGTATTTCTCCCTGTGCTATCTCTCCCCAGCTCCCCACCCCCTGCTGTCCCTCCCCTATTTCCCCCTGACAGACTCCAGTGTGTGATTCTCCCCTCCCTGTGTCTATGTGTTCTCATTGTTCAACACCCACTTATGAGTGAGAACATGCAGTGTTTGATTTTTTATTCTTGTGTCAGTGTGCTGAGAATGATGATTTCCAGGTTCATCCATGTCCCTACAAAGGACACAAACTCATCATTTTTTATGGCTGCATAGTACTCCATGGTGTATATGTGCCATATTTTCCCTGTCCAGTCTATCATCGATGGGCATTTGGGTTGGTTCCAGGTCTTTGCTATTGTAAACAGTGCTGCAGTGAACATTCGTGTGCATGTGTCCTTATAGTAGAGCGATTTATAATCCTTTGGATATATACCCAGTAATGGGATTGCTAGGTCAAATGGAATCTCTATTTCTAGGTCCTTGAGGAATTGCCACACTATCTTCCACAATGGTTGAACTAATTTACACTCCCACCAACAGTGTAAAAGTGTTCCTATT